>JADLZK010003045.1:0-52034 GCA_015847255.1 Hyparrhenia diplandra | reverse complement strand
CTCAATGGGCTTGGCGCGGGCTGGTATAGCCTCGAAAGCATCTTCTTGGGCTGGCGCTGCTTGGTCTTCTTGCGCCACGGCTGGTGCGGCTCGGCATGTGACGGCGTCTTTGGGCCATCATGGGCTACGGCCGCCGCCGCGGGGTGGCGGTCTTGCGTGGGGCGGCGGTGTCTGGCGACCTCGTTCTTCTTCTCCCGTTCGATTGTGTTTGCGGTGGCGGTGCGCTATGGTTCGCGGGGGCCAAGGTGGGCTTCGGGCGTGCGGCTGCGGCTCTGGTGGCGCCGTAGGCATGCGGGAGCCATCTCACCGGCGTGGGCGTTGTGAAAGGTCGCGTATACCCACGCTTGGCTCCAGTGAAAGCCTTGTCCGGTTCTCGACAAGCAATGGCGGCATTTTGGCGCCGTGTCCTTCCCGGAGGCATTGCTTTGGAGGAAGCGGCGATGGTGCGGCTGTACCTTTGGTCTTCCTATAGGCGTCGTCGTGGAGTTGAAGCTCTTCTTGCATGCTTTGGGTCGAAAAGACCTTTGGTGCTCTCTCTTGCGTTGTCGGCGTAAGCGGGCGTCGAGACCCTTCTTGCGAAGGCTACACTTGAGCACTTTGCTGCGGTTCCTCCGCCGGGCTCGCGGAGTTGGTCCTCTCGTACGACATTCTTGTGTTTCGTTTTCCCTTCACTTAGATTTGTCTGTCTCGGGTAGAGCGTTGCGCCCTTGATTGCTTGCTTTCGGCTCAGCGGCTTCCTAGTCGCCGTTGGAGTGTCGATGGTTTTCGCCGGCTCATAGCGGCTTCACGGCCCACCGTTGGAGTGCCGATGATCTCGCCCGCCGACAATGACTTCACCCCGGTTGCTGTTGGAGTGCAGATGGCTCGCTCGGCTCACGCGGTGACTTCTTGGTCCTTTGTTGGAGTGCCGATTGTTCGCTCGGCTCACGGTGACTTCCCCGGTCGCTATTGGGTTGTCGATGGTTCCCTTTGGTGGATGCTTTTTTGCGGCCGCGGCCGTCTTCCGAAAGCGGACAACCTTTGTGTCGTTTTTCTCTTATGCACGTCTAGTCGGTTAGGAAATTGGTGTTGGGTCCTCTCTGTCCCTCCCCATGTATTCTTCTTGTTGTTTGTTTGTTTCATGTGTCGGGGCTCCACTGGTAATCCTCGATTACTTGTCGAGCCCTCTCAGATCGGTGTGCTTCGCCCTCTCTTTGGCCTTTTTTTTTTTTTTTCTCTTAATGCAAAGACGGGTGAAGTCCCGCTTTTGAAAAAATATGCTCCCTTCCCTTGAAAAAATAAATGCAATTCTAGGTTCAGAACAAGTTGAACTTCCTCCTAAGATTGACCAAGTCTATAGAAAAATAGTACCAACATCTATATCTCTAAATACGTTTATTATAAAAATACTCCAATGGTACTTACTCTAAACATGTTAGTATTTCTTTTTATCGATTTGGTCGAACTTAAAATCGTTGCACTCTTCGAGAATAAGAACTGCATTCTTTTTAGGGCGGGAGAATTACTCGGTTTGGACTCGTGACTCTGAATTGTTGAGTTTGGGACGACATAGGAGCAATGACTGTGCAAGTGCAAAGATGTGGTATAATTGTATTGTATAAAAATATATTGCACACATGATGAATCTAGATAGACACGGTAAATATTAATATTTTTTCAGTAAGTTCAGTTAAGATTGATTGACGTAATACATATGAAAGGGAAAACAAGTTGACACTCTAAAGGTTGTAGTAACTCTCAAACATTTACATCATAAATTCTCAAAACTAACACAAGACTCGATCCCTCAAATAATTAAAATAAATCTGCGACGTGATATGAATAAAGTGAAACGGCAGCATGGGTACGTGGAACAGTGACTGAGTGACAGTGTGACACGAGTGAGTGACAAGCAAGCACAGAGGCGTGTTGGTTCATTCCCTGAATCCCTGGCGCAGAGGATCCCTGCCCTTGGGTGTGCTTTACATGATGATCAGCAACCTTTTTAAGGCAAGGCGAGATCATGAGGCACTGACAGGTTCTAGACCAGGCCGTGTCAATGCCATGCCATGCCATGCCGCTAGCTGCTGCTGCATCTCGTCTGCAGAAAGCCAGGAGCATGCATATGGTGACAACAAGACACCAGCATTCCGGCCGGGGTCAAATTTAAATAAATCGCCATGGCCTCCACGCACAGCAACAGCAAGCTCCCAAGCTTTCCCCTACCTAGCGATCCGTCCATCTCCATCTCCATGTCCATGTCCATGCATGAAGCTTCTCTCACTAGTCACCACTGCCACTGTTCACGCTCTCTCTGATTCTGCCTCGCCCTACCTCTGCTACAGTGCACAGTGTGGTGTGCATGCCCGCGCCGTTTCCCTCCCATGGCGTTCGATCGAGAACGTGGTCGACGACGGCGAGGGCCCACCGTGCAGCAGCAGCAGCAGGAACGGCGTCTTTCCCGGCCGGCCGGCGGCCGGACCGGAAAGTGGTACTACCCGACACACGCCCCGGATTCCCGCCACGTGGCGAGGCATGCGCCGTCCGCTGGCGTCTAGACGGCCGGGATGGCCCCACGCTACTACACCCTTGGGGTTTTAAACTCGCTCAGCTACGGCCACTGACTGGGCGCCGTTCCGTTTTCACTTTGTGTGTTTTTTTTTTTTTCACTCCTTTTTTCACTGTTCGTTGGCCTGCAAAAAAACAGCTTTCTGGTGGTGATATGCATGGCACACACACACAGCAGGCCAGGCGGATGAAAATTCTCCCCAACAGTTTTTGAGAGTGCGTGCAACATTTCCTGTCTGATGCGAGCTGAGGTATGTAGGGGTAGTACTATAGCATGCAATGTCTGTTCCAAAAGGATTTTTTGTTCACGCGCCTAGACATCAACCTGCAAATAAAGGTGTTTGGAATATGCATGCATGCATGTAGTGTTGCTGCTACATACCACTCATGGACTCTATCATGCATGAACACGGTACATTTTTTTTGTATGTTACAAAACTGATTTTATATGGATACAAATAAACCATTTTGTTGTCACTTTTTTTTGCATAGTTTAAGTACATTGCTAATTTCTCTTAAGGCATATTAATAGCGAGAGCTCTACGTAGGAGAGGAGATGAGGCGGTCGAGGTGCCACATTAGCCGGCGCGTTCGACCGTTGGTGACGATTAGGTTTTTCGATTAGGAGTAATTAATAGATTTTTAATCTCCTTCTACTAGGGCGGGCTAAACTAATTGTATAACTATATCCCCCTAATGCGTTATTCATGGCGCGTCGTTGTAACATGCACTTTTTCTCTGCTTAATACGAAAGATGTGCAAACCTTTTACGTATTCGAGAAAAAAATATCGAGATCCGTTGGATAAGTCATTAGGAGAGGTTTCTATAGGAATACTCCCTCCGGGATGGTATTAGAAGTCGTTTAGGACAGTGACACGGTCTCCAAAACACAACTTTGACCTCTTATTATTATAAAAATATTTATGGAGATGTGATATATGTATACTTTTATCAAAGTATTTTTTAAGACAAATCTACTCATATAATTTTTACATTTACAAACTCAACAACTTAAAAGTTATTGATGATTTATATTCCCAATGTTTGACCCAAACCTTGTCCAAAACGACTTCTAATACCATCCCGGAGGGAGTATGTATAATACTGAGTACTCTTTCTTCTGCCTTTAATTTCCAAGTTCAGGTTCCCCACTAAAACAACCAACCAATACTATCTCCGTTCCAAAACAAATTTTGACTATAAACCTAAACAAGCACGGACGGAAGTACAACATAGTACACGCAATGGTACGACGACTTAATGCACATGTATATAAGTAAGCTGTTTACTCGGAGGACCTGTCCAATTCTTTTTTTTGTTGAGAACGGATACTCATATATATGTGCTCGAATTGAATTGTTGCAGCTGCTGGTAGGCTCCATGCTTGCATAGTGTACACATTACTTTTGACCATACCTAGCTAAGTGGAAGCTACCTATAAACATAGCGTTGTCCTTGTACTTCGGGAAGCTAGTACCATTTTCAAATCATATTTTTGTTAAAAAAAATAGAAATAATTATTGTGACATACACTCTTGGCTACATACTATGATGACAACCATAGAATGACACTTCATTTCTCTTGTTTATCTAATCAGTAAAATTAATTAGTAATTATAACCATAGCTACGTTTATTTTTTTGCAGCTAGAAAAAACAATTCACGAGAGCAGAATTCTATATTTCTCCTAGTGAGGTGGGCATCTCCTAGTGTTTTGGCATTCAAAATTGAGTACAAATTTTCCCGTCTCTTAGTAATGTTCCCATGTGTTATGATTAGTGATAGTGTTTTATTACTAACTACAAAAGCACCAAGAAAAGTATTAGTACTGATTACCATACATCATGCATGCATGCATATGCCAGCATGAACAGTAGTGTGCATATTTCATCATCATATCCTCTCCTGGACAGGACATCAAATGATAGGATAATACACTCAGATATATAACTGGAATAATAAATATATAAAGAATTCTACGGGGCCAACTGCCAAGTGCTGCAGTGCATGCGAGTTGGGGCCTAGATGGAAGACGACGACCACATCCACCACACACACTGCAAAGGCCTTGTTTCTCCTGTCAGTAAAAATTCCTCCCTGTCCTCTGTCGCCATGTAGTCATGCTGTTATTGACTACTCCTAGTAGGCATCATCGATGGATGGATGGATGGCAGCCACAGCGAGTAAGGGAAGGGGACGGACAGCTCGATCGGTAATAATTCGCCAAACCCCAAGGTACAAATTGTAAAAAGGAACCGAGGGCAAAGCTAGCTAGGCAAAGGCAAACTCAATCTCTCTGCAAAAGAAAAGAGTGAAAAAGAAAATACACACTGATATGATATCTGCCATATTCACTTTCCTCTCTTCTCTTTCATCTGCTGAAGATAAGCAGCTAGAGAGGTGAGCTGTGGGATCGGAGCGAGCAATAAATAGAAATTAAGGTCCGGGCCGCCGGCCTCCATGGCGGCGTTTGCAGGCGCCCTCGAATTCCTCCCCTGAACCAGCTGAACCCACTCCATCTCTTCTTCCTCCTTCGCTCTCTTTATATAGCCTTCCCACCTCATCTCCTCATCACTCGGCCCCCAAAAAGCAGCTTGCTTGCGTTCTCTACCAGGCCACTACTCACTCCATCGGCAGCTAACCTCGCTCACCTCCCGGCCTCCTCCAGAGATACTAGTTGTAGAGCGCCGGGCCGGTCGGCGAAGGAGGGAGAAATTAAGAGAGCGACTTGCCGCGTGCTCTTCCTATTTGCAAGAGAGGCCAAGAGAGGAAAGGAACTAGGCAACAAGAGGAGGCGAGCTTCCTATTTTCAGCAAAGGCAAGGTGAGTAGCTCTACTGATGAGTAGAGTGGTGATGGAGCACCGCAGCCGCAGCAGCAGGTTTATCTTTCTCCTCTCTCGCTCACTCACCACATGCACACAGCAGTAGAGCTTCTCTATCTCCTAGCCATCCTCATCTCCTACGCTTAGCTTGCTTGCACAAATTTTTCTCTATGTCTAGGAGCTTCTCGCTGCAGATCTACCGCCGATCCATCCGCTACTGAGCTATATATGCAGCTTATGCATCTAACCTACATATGCCGTCCATCGTCACACAACCCAACCAACCCCATGCCTGCAGCTGCTGCTGCGCCGCCGCCGTCTCCTCCCACCTTGTGCTTCTGCACCTGCTTTTTTTTTTTTTTTTACTCCCAAGATCTCTACTGTGTTTTTTGCTGTAGGAGCTAGCTGCTAGGAGAGGAGAAGGGAGAGAGGAAGAGGGATCGGAGGAGGAGCTGCAAAGGCTAGCTTCTTTGGTGCTGGACTGGTGGTGCACACACTCTCCCTCTCGCTCGTCTTGATGGTGGGTGGTGGTGGCAGCTGCCTCGCATGGCTGGGTTCTCTGAGGGGCGGCGGCGGCGGCGGAGGCGGTAGGGGCGGGGACCGGGGCGGCGATCACCCGATCGGTGCCGACAGCCTGTTCCTGTACGCGCGCGGGGCGGCCGCCGCGGCCGCCGACACGGCGGCCAGCGGCGGCGGCGGGGGCGGCGGGATAGGGTTCCAGCTCTGGCACCCGCACCACCAGCAGGCTGCGGCGGCCGCCGCGCCGCACACGTCGCAGTTCTTCTCCTCCGGCGCCGTCGCCACGGGCGTCGTGCTCGGCTTCTCCTCGCATGACGGGGGCGCCGGAGGGATCGGCGGCCCGGGCGGCGCCGGGGGCGGCAGGGCTGGCACCAGCTGCCAGGACTGCGGCAACAACGCCAAGAAGGACTGCGCGCACATGCGCTGCCGTACCTGCTGCCGGAGCCGCGGCTTCAGCTGCCCCACGCACGTCAAGAGCACCTGGGTTCCCGCCGCGAAGCGCCGAGAGCGACAGCAGCAGCTCGCCGCGCTCTTCCGCGGCGCCACAAACAGCAACAGCGCAGCAGCAGCAGCAGCCGCCGCTGCGGCCGCGAGCAAGCGCCCGCGCGAGCTCGTCCGCTCCCTGGGCCGCTTGTCGTCCGCCAACTCCGCCATGGTCACCACGACCACCTCCTCAGGTAGTACAGTGCGCTGCCTCTCCTCAGTCGTCCTCGCTTGCACAGCACGCTCCACCACCGTCGCGTCACACTGTTGCGCGGCGGACGGCGCGACGTGGCATGACGCGTTGATTATATCTAATTAACCAAATGGTGATCTTGACGCGGTTTTGTTGCTATATAGGCGACGGCAGCGGCGGGAGGTTCCCGCCGGAGCTGAACGTGGAGGCGGTGTTCCGCTGCGTGCGGATCGGGGCGGTGGACGAGCCAGACGCAGAGCTCGCGTACCAGACGGCGGTGAGCATCGGCGGACACACTTTCAAGGGGATCCTGCGTGACCACGGGCCGGCGGACGACGCGGCCGTGGGCCAGCTGCCGCCGTCCTCAGCGGAGTACCACCAGCTGACGGCGGGACAAGCGAGGGAAGGGTCGTCGCCGGCGGGGAGCAGCGAGGCGGCGGCCACGGTGGCGACGTCGGCGGCGGTGCTGATGGACCCGTACCCGACGCCGATCGGCGCCTTCGCCGCAGGCACCCAGTTCTTCCCTCATAACCCTAGAACCTAGCTTAAAATTAGCTAGCTTTGCTGCTTCCATTATTCCTATCGATCCTAGTAGCTTAATTCCTTGATGGTTTCATTTACTTCTTCCAACAAATTAAAGATGATGATGATGAGCATGAGCTAAGTCATCGTCATCGTCATCGTCGTGATCAGCAAACAAATTCCAGACAAGAAGAGAAGAGATTTTAATTGTTACTACTACTATTACTGCTACGCGCATTATTCGAGTCGTTGATCAATGAACACTAATGCATGATCAATGGAGCATATATATATAATGTTGTTAGCTAGAGCTAGTGTACTGCTGCTGCTACTTGTTGAGCAATCTTATTTCGAGTTCATTATAAATTGGCCACCTCAATGCAATGCAAATAAATACAAGAATTTTAAGTCTAGCTGCCTTCTTCTTCAATTCATTATATTCCTCATTCCACAAATGATGGGAGCTCCATTTGACATGCAGTAGTCCAGCACGTGATTAGTTAGTGCTAACTACTGTATGTTGTCTAGTTAGTTTAATATAGGCCAATACATATATATAATCCTCCCATGAGTAGTGTATGTATATATAGTAACTAGCTCGTACTACGTAGAACACAGACAGTGTGATTGCTTGCAGTAATCTCCTTTTGTTTACATGCATGGGGAAGCTTCTCCCTCTCTGGATTTGATTGTGTAAAGCTGAACGCTTCTTGCATTGGTGCTTTTTATATGATTTGTTGCATGTTTTGGGCTCGATCGATGCATGCTGTTTTAGTTTGTTCCAGTTTGGTTCTTTTTTTGAAGCAACTTGCTGTTCTGCCTTGGGATGGATGAGCAATCAGCTGCTTGTGCTGCTTGCTCCAGAGTCCAGAACATGGGAAAGTGCAGCAGAATTTCTATGCATTTTTTGCAGGGATTGATGTGGCTTTTGGATTAGTTCCTTTGCCTAATCTCGACAATGCTAGCTAGCTGCCTTGTAACATCTTGGCCTCTCTCTCCTTCTCCATTTCTCTCTCTCTAGAGTGCATAGTGACCTTGTCACACCACTGTTCCTCTTTTTTCCTAGGGGTACTATTTTCAATATTCTTTTGGTGAAGTGACGTAGATCAATGTTGCAATTCTTTAACAATAAAAGGGAAATCCACCTTATACCAACCAATACCAGTCACATGGAATGATGGGAGAATGTCAACAATGTACATGATTTGTTGTCTAAAGAAATAATGCACAGGGTTTACTATCTAAAAAAGCTGTAGGGCTCATCCAATTAAACCTATATACATCAGTCTCTGAGTCCACAGCCAGAATATAACCATTCTTCACTTCTTGACACACACTTCTCATTCTTCTCAATTAACTATTTTTTATTATTGCTTATGTATATATATTTTTACTACTCACCCGTAAACTTTGAAAAAACAAACAAACAAAAGGGTAGCACCTACTTCATACACTTTGGTATGTGATCTCTTGTCCTAATGCTTCACCACTCTCTGTAAATTTTGATAGATCGGCCGGCCTACAGTCCGGCTACATGTAGAGAGTGGTACAGTGTGTATTGTCCTTGTGCTATACTACTATACATCTAGCTAGCTGTCGTAGCGCCTCATCTCTACTTTGCTTCTTCCTTTTCATCTTCTCACTTACAGTTGTATATATCCTCTGATTTCAAGAAAACCTTGTAGCTTTTACATATATATGTACGGATGCTGTTGTTGTTTCTTGGACACCAGCAGGATTGTTAATCAGGACTATATTCAAAAGTTCATGCATGCATGCTCCTCCTGTGTGTGCACTGATTTGATTGCCTCTCTCACATTGTCATATACACACACATATATTATCTACACATTATATTGTTCAAAATGGTTACATTTGGATTAAGGTTTCATATGTGCGGGTTGTATACCGAAGTTTCGCATACTTACAAGTATAAATGTTATGCTTCATGTTTGTTCTAGTTTCTATATATTTTCTCCCCAATAAGTTCACCTAGCTAGTGATCTATTTGATTTGCACTCTCATATATGTTGCTTCAAATTTTATCAATTATATACACCATTTCGATGTGTGTTTTTTTGGGTTATGAGAATACACATCATGATTCACACTCAATGGGGAACAAATGTTTATATTTATATAATGCCTATTTTTTTTCATCAAGTGTGAGAAAAGGGAGGAATTTTAAATTCGGTAGCAATAGTGTGTTCCATAAACAACTCTGCCGTGCATTTTACATGTATCTAATTTCCTGCAGTATACGATGTATACAAATTAAATTGACAAACATATATAGTAGTCCTCTATGTGCACTAATGTTCGATGCCATAGGCTGACAGGCATCTGTACGTCCAGAAAAATCAACCCCACACGTTTAATCAGCCTCGGACTAGAGTTCTTTACGTACAATCATTGTCTTTATTTATCATTGAGACTCCTGGATGATGTATTGCTTGGTTTCATTTAATTTGATTTTAGCTTTTCGACCTCTCTTTCCATGTTTATCAGTTACTTAAGTCATGTACAATCGAGTTAGAAAAAAAGTCATGTGTGCAATCTTATAAAATTTAGATCTTACACTTTAATAGCTATTATGGTCTTTTGCATGATAGTGACTAGCAAAGAATGCTTATTGTAATTTCTGAAATGTTTCCAAATTATACCTAAAGTGTGAGTTCTATTCATAACCAATTCTTACGGCAATGCGCAAAGGAATTCTCCTAGTATATATATTATGCATTTATGCTTATGTCCTATACTGCTGGAAAAGGATGAAGAAGGATCAACAAGCATGAACTATTATTGTTTAATATAGATGTACAAGGATCAACAAGCATGTCTATAGTCGTCTATGAATTCTAGGATGTGAAACATCCTTCTTATTAGCGGTAGATTGATTGAGAATGCAAGACTTTGTGTTTTATCTTCTATATCTTAGAAGGAGACACGCATGCACGAAACCAATAAAATATAGTACTTGAGATAGATGGTTCCAAAATAAACGAAGAGAATAAATAACTGAGAAAATTATAGTATAATGCTCTCAAACTAGATTCTTGCATTCATGGTGTGTTCTAGCTATTGCAAAACTATGCATTTCTCATATATGTATTGGCTTTGTTTGGGACTATTCCATAAAGTCTAGTGTACAAACTCTAATATGGAGCAGCTTCGGGCCTTGTTTAGATGTCAGAAAAAAATTGCAAAAAGCACTTTGTTGGAACTCCCAGCACACTGTGTAGCACGCTTTTAGTTTGTTTGTGGTAAATATTATCCTACCATGGAGTAACTAGGCTCAAAAGAATCGTCTCGCAATGTACATCTAAACTGTGTAATTAGTTATTTTTTTACCTATATTTTATACTCCGAACATATGTCTTTTGGTGTATTTAATGTGATGTGATGGAGAGAGAATGGAAAAACTTGGAAGTTGGGTTAGAAATTGTAGCCATCTAAACAAAGTGTGTGAAGCATGCTTTTAAGTGCTCTCACAACTCCGTTTTTTTTCCCTAAGATGCAGATGCATCTGTTTGGCTAGAAAACATGGAGCAAAGCTGAAAGTGGTGGAGCAGCCCCAAACATACCTTATATATAGCACATAAATTTTTTCAGTATTAATTTGCTAAGTGATTAAGTTGCATAGTAATTAGACATTATTCTAAGAAGATTATCTTAGCTTAACTCTCAATAATAAGTCCCTTGACGCCTTGCCGGCATTTGTACTGTAAAGTTTAGTCGTCTCTCAAGCTGATCTTGCTCGGATTTGTGAAAAGGACGTTACACATACAGTTCATTATGGAATTGTATATCTCCTAGCTAGTTTGATTGGTGATGATCGATGTAACGTATGCACAGTACGTTCGTCTTCTTCTTCTCCTTATTTTGGTGGCATGCATGCATATGTGCGGATTACTTGTCTATTCGTTGTCTAGGTAGCTAAACATGCATATATATACGTGCTGGTCCTAGATGCAAAGAAGCTACATATACGTGCATCCTGCTTATTGTTTTATGCACTTCACCGAGTAAATATTATAAGCTTTTTTATTAGAGTTCCTACCAAACAAAGCCTTTTCAACTCTTATTACTTAAAATAAATAAATATATTTCTGCCTGGTAATATTAGTGCTAATAGATTCATCATGAAAAATACTATCATAACATATTAATCCTTCTAATAAATGCATATTTTCATAGCAGATACAGGTAAATTGAGTGTCGTCTTGTAGCCTTCGTTGATGCGCTAAATCATGAATAGCCAAACTAAGTAGATTATTCATATGGATTTTTCTTTAAATTTTCCAGGTTACTGAGTTTTTATTGAGCTGCCTCTTGGATAAAAAATTGGATAGAGATCGGATCATATTAATAAGATGAGATAGTGCAAGAAGTTTGAAACTCGTTGTAATATTAATATATTACTAACTAAACAACCCACAAGCAAAAACACTGCAACTTCTAGAAGCTAAGAGGCACCACAAAATATTGAAATCAAAAAAGTTTGGGGAAGGAAAGAAAAACATAGGCTTGTTTGAGGAAAAAATTCAATGATTAGCTGAAAATAGGGAATAACCACACCGATTATCTTGGTGAGTTATGTTAATTGAAGCATAAAGAGTGTTGAATACAATTCAAGTAATGCAACTGTGCGCATTTTCAAGCTAAAAATGCCAGTGATACAATATATTCAGGTGGTTTATTAAACAAAATACATGATAACTAACTTACCAAAAAAAGCAAAACTAAATTTGTGCAAATGGAGACTCCACTTAGGTTCGACACTGTACATGTATGCATCATGCATCTTGATCTAGACCTCCCCAAGGACACTATTCTTCCTTTTTTTCTTTCTGTGTGGTAGCTAGTACGTAGTAGAGCAACAGTAGCAAGCACTAAATGCAATGACAATACCGTGGCCTTTGTCCGGCTTGCATTCGCCCAAGGTTCACAAGTTAAAGGTCGTTTTCTCGTGATCAATACATGTTATATATAGTAGTATCTCCAATCCCTATAGCTATCTGCTACCTCATTAGGGCACTAAAACATGTTCAACCGGCGGCAGGATATTCAATATGTCTCTTGTGAATGTACTAGTATAGATGTTGCAAATTCAACACCCTATATAGTTCAGTTGATCTACCTCATCAAGCAAAGGGTTGCATTATAATATTAATAAATTACTAGTAGATGTATTGTGTTATCTGTTTCAATACATTTTGAAATCAGACTCCGTACACGATATGCACACTAACTCCTATAAGCACAGGTCGTGATCGAGGTTGGTTATACAAATTGGACAGTAGATCAATTATGACTCATATATAATTCATCACGTAATATACTACTCTTATTAAACCGACACGACTCTTATGCTCAAGGCAATGAAAAGACAAATGGGCTCAGGAAAGGATGAAAATATAGGGGAGAGAATTTTTTTTTGTTCCAAATTATAAGTCGCTTTTGTCAAAAAAGTTAAAACGACTTATAATTTGGGCGGAGAGAATACTATGGATGGATTCATGTATGTATTATCTCAGGTAATTGTAGACTAAAGACTAGCATATATTCAATTAATTGTAGACTAAAGACTAGCATATATGCCTAACTAATTGCACCAACCATACGAATCCAGTTTTACCCTTTCCAAAGATGAGGTGGGCTATAAGAATATTTATTAAAAAAATAAAGCTGTTGATGTGTATTGGTCATAAGCATTGGTGCACAAGCACAACACATACAAGTCCCCCAATTACAAATATCCATCTCCATCCATCGTCTCTCATACATGGTACATGGGAGGAGGGAAAGTGACACGCATGATGACGAGTTAGGCCAGCTTGTTAGATTTTGTGGACCACTTGACCCTCTCACTTCACTCACTCTCAGCTGGCCAACAACAAAATTTGACCTTCTCTTTCATGAGCAATGCAAGCAAGAGGTAGCATGTTAAGCTAGCTCTCTCCCCCCCTCCCATCCCCTTTGCCACGTCTTGAGAATCCTGCTGTGCAGCAAAGAAGGAATCAGACCTAACAACAGAAATTTATTGGGCCAATGCTATCCACACCTAACACCCTGCCCTCATCTATATATGTGTACAACCACAGCTATATGTGTCTAGGGACCTGATTGCAAAAACTCATTTATTCCCGGTTGAGATTTGTAGTCTTTCTTCATAGTACACACTGCTGGGGCCCGGTGGGTGCCAGCTGGGCCCCTCCTAGTCAGCTTGTCTGTGCTTGCATAGGTGCAAGAATTTCATTCACTGCATCAAGTGTGTAGGAGAGTAGAGCTGAGCTGCTATGCAGCAGCTATATAAGCCTGTTAGGTTAAGGCCACCCTCTATGTATCTAATAGCCATGGATGATCCATGATGGTTAGAGATAGTAGCTGTGTTTAGTGTGGGGATGGAAATGGAAGCAGCAGCAAACATATGCATATGCAGAGTGGAGATGGTCCCAATGCAAGCAAAGACAACTTTAATTTGTAAAGGATGGGTGATGCCTCTCACATGCATGCCGGCTAGCTGTTCTTTGTCACAATTTCAAGCGAGCATGAGGTTTAATTGGTCCACAAATAAATAATGGCGCGTAATTGCACTTCATGAGTAGGAAGGAGTACGTACATAGTAGTATATAGCTAGCGAGTAGTACTGTAGTAGAGATATATAGACCCGGGCATGTGTGTATTATCAGCATATATAGAGCATACCATATATGCAATGTACCATTGGCTACACTGTAGTAGGTAGTACAGTAGAAATTATTTAGCGCCGTAATTCTGTTAGAGTTAATTATTGGTACTACCAGCAGCAGATTTGTTATGATTTACAGGCCATTATATCGTTAGTTAGGAGAAATTAATCATGACAAAGAGGCCAGAGTATAAATTTTGCTATAAACCATCGAGAAGAGCATGAGTTGTACAGCTAGCTAGGCAGTATATATTGTGGCGTGAACTATTTATTAATAAGAACGTAAATAAATATCTATATCTCTATATACCTAATATATATTACAGTGAAGAGTTTCTTCTGTCTCTTTGTTTACTTGTCAAACTGTTCCTCATGCCTTCTGTCGTAAACGTCATTTTTTACTCCTTAGGTTTCATTACTCTCTGAAAAAAAAAAAAAAACTTCACTCATAGGACATATATATTAATAACCATCATATATATATACTTCAATCACTGTTAGGAAATTAAATCACCTATTTAACCCGGCGGTTTTGTCTGGTCTGGAAAATCAAACGCTTGTACTTGTACATGTGAGGCTGTGGAGCTGCCAAACTGATCAAAACAAACTTAATTTACTACCAGCACTAGTACTGCATAGTCTACAATATACGCACACATATGCCCTGCACTTTTTGTCTTGCATGCAACCTATTGCTTCCATGCATTGCATTGCATGCGACGACCTTTTGGACTTTTTGTACGTAGGATTAGTTAGTTAGTTCAGGGGGAGATTAAACAACACACACTAGTAATAGCTACTGCCGCATGCTACTAGACAGCAGTACGTACGTAGGAGTAGCAACGATCCTACATATACTATATGTATACTAGTCGTATAGTTTAATCCTACTCGTGCATACTTAATCCTGAAGCATAGTATCATAATCGCCGGCGCCGTATGCATATATATATATATATATATATATATATATATATATATATATATATATATATATATATATATATATATATATATATATATATATATATATATAATCCTCCTATATATATATATATATATATATATATATATATATATATATCTCGGAATCCTCCTATACAAAGACAAGACGTGTACGCAGGCAGGCACACACCGGTCTGCCATAGCGGCACACAAGCGGCGCGCGCATGAGCTTAGTTGTCAGGTCTCAGCCGCGCAGCACATGCGAAACCAAAACCAAAACCGCGTCGTTTGGCCTATCTATCTGTCTATCCCTCCGATGATCAATCGTCGTCCATCCTAGGAGTACGCAAGGACAAATAAGGCCGGCATGTCATGCCATGGCATGCCATGCCATGGCATTGGCATTGGCATGGCATGCATGTGCCCGCGCCGCTCGCTTGAATTAAACTAGTACTAGTAATTAAGCAGCCACCCAGCCGCGCCATCATCAACTAACCTAATAATTAATTAACATAACATGGATCCCGCTTGCTTTGATTTGTGGTTGTGGTGTGGCCGGACTGGCTGGACTGGCCGCGCGCGCCGGCCGGAGGAAATCGCCGCGTCTGCATGACCACTACTAGCAAATAGTACGACCTGCTGTTGACCATATGTTGTATCATACTCACAAAGTCACATTTGTGTGTCGTATCTGTTTCTAAGAAAAAAAAGTCACGTCTCTGGATCCATTGATTCATTGTATATAATACAACCGGTTTACTATATCCGGCCTCAAACATATATGTTTGGGACATACTATGGTCTTCTTTAGATCCATTAGTCGCTTTACTAGTTAGCTCGCTAATAGCCCATAGATAGCCAATGTTAGATAGCTTTGGTTTTTGCAGCTCAATTATTACGTACCAAATTGAACAAATGGTACCAAGGGAAAACGAAAATATATAGGCAACAATCAATTTCTATTCCTCACTATCATGGAACGAATTCGTCATCAGATGGATCACAACGAGCTAGCAACCAAATTCGGAAACAGATGGTAGTTAGGTACTCCCTCCGCCCTAAAATAGATGTCATGTACTGCTATTAGTCAGCGTTTTCTAAACTGCAAACAATTATATATTAAAATATATAAATATTTATGCTAAGTAATTAGTATCATTGAAAAGATCTTTACGTTTAGTTTTTTAATAAATTTATCTTGAGATATAAATGTTGCACGTTTTTTACAAACCTACAAAGTTGACAATGTTTTAAGAGATCGAGATATCTAAAAAATGAGTGTCATTAGCCTAAATGGTAGAACTCTACTATTACACCAATTTCCAAACAAGCTGGTTTATGAGCACTATAAGCATGGTCAAATTTGAGGTGAAACTACATTCTACAATTACAGGTGTTTATTCTAAATGCTGGTGGATGATTGGATTGGATTGTAGAGGACAGTCTTCAAGACTGCCCCTGCCGTGGCTACTACCGAATACTAAATGCTGGTGGATGAATGTTTGTCCCTAGAGGACGAGTTTCCCCCCAAACCGTGGCTACTACCAAATACTAGACGGAGGGAGTAGGTGTAGGAGGAGGCCGGGAGCACGTACAGCAATGCATGCTGGCTGGCTAGTGGCTACCCTAGGAGTAGGGTAGGGGGACGTGGTCGCAAGGAGCCGGCCTTGGGCAGTGTGCGAGCGGCTGGCCTGACGCGCCGCGCTTTCTTTTCTCTTTCAGCGCCCCGATCCCTTTGCTGTCAGAACATAGTGCCCTGTGTTTTCTAGTGCTTGTTGATGGGAGGCAGCCCAGCTGCATGCCTGCCTCCCTGCAACTCACTACTTGGCGTACGTCAAGCTAAATAATACTACTGTACTATGGTAATTAGTTAATTGCCTCTGTCAATGACTAATATCCTGCTGTCTCTTTCGAGTTTACTCTTATAGCTACACTACATAGTGCACGTTGTTTCCTTTGCGTACTAATAAGTAATATACTATACTTACCCTAAAAAAAATTACTAGTGCTTCTCTTCTCTGTACTTGCACTTGCACATGCATGTGATGTGAGTGACATGCCGAGCACTCTACTCTTCTTGGAGGTTAGTCGAGTTGGAGCTAGCTATGTCTCCGATCCCGGCGACCCCTGGCCGGCTTCGTCCAACAATAATTAATGCACTTCTCGTGTTTGAGGAGCCAACAATGCAAACAATTTTACTTCAACTGAATCATCTATATATCTGTATATGATACTGAATATATAAGTATTATATATTAGACTAGTCATCGAGAGATATATGTTTGTCACCGTAAATCTATTTAATTTTTTAATTTAGAGCTATAAATTAAATGTTAACATTACTCTCTATAAAAAAAACTTAGTCAAACTAATACAAATAGAATTGTATCTTTTTGGGGCTGAAGGTAGTTGCATGCAAGGAAAAAAAACAAAGAAAGGATTAAGAATCTTGTTACAACAATTTCAGTTTACGCTCAAAACGAAACTGCATCTAGCTAGGGAAAAAAAACAAAGAAAGGATTAAGAATCTACTATACTGCAGATTGCTGATATGCATGATTCATGTGTATAGTATGAACAGCTCAACACAGTCAACAGCAATAACCAGAAAGAAGCACACCCAACCCACTGCACGATGCACCTGCGGCCTGCTGCTGCTGCCGGCCTGAGACAAAACTTCCCGGCTTTAGCGCGATCGATCGAGCTTGCTTGCATCAGATCAGATCATGCATGGCGATGCTGATGCCCTGCGTTCACTGTTGCAAGCGCATAGTGTACGTACGCGCTCTCGTTTACATGGAACAGTGCACACACAGCACAGGAGATACAGGGATACTGTACACTGTGCTGGTCCGCGAGGGAGAGCACAATCTCGACGTCGTCGTAGAAGTACCCCTACGACTCCGAGCTACTGTAGTAGGTAGCCGGCGACGGCGACGATGAACCGAGCAGGCTCAGACTCAGAGCAATCAAGCAAGCCAGCTCTGCTGCGGCTGCAGGTGCCTGCTGGCCGCCTGGACCTGGATTGGACTGAATTCAATGGTGGGTCGCATAGCATGGGCATGGCCGGTGCTGCGGTGATGGATGGGCCGCCGTGGCCTGGCCGGCCGGTGAATGGTGAGTGGGACGGACACGGACGGAGACACAGGGGCGCTTCCAATGCATGTTGTCACCAGCGCTGCACTGGATGTGATGCAGTGAGCCATCAGTCTGCTGCACTGCTCTGATGCTCCTCTGCCCGGCGCTGGGGCTGGGGGAGCCCTACCTCTACTACCTGCTGCCGCCTCTGCCGCCGGCGTGGTCCGCCTCCACCTTGGTCTGAACTCCTCTGACACCAGTGCGCGCCCGGCAACGGCAAAGCCAGATCCAGTTCAGTAGTGCTTGTCAGAAACCCGGCCGGACACCTACGAGCACAGTACACTACAGTACGCACGCCTGCACAATCATCACACTTGTACGTACACGTACTACGCCGACTTCACTTCAATTATCATCCATCATCCTTGCTCATCGATCACCATTTTTTCGATTCCTTCTCTGAATCAGCACGCATGAATTCCAACTTGTTTGCCACTGTACTTTGAACAGGATTTCTCACAGCACACATTTGTGAAAAAAAGTGCATGCTGATTGCTGCCTATGAGAGGAAAGAAATTAAAAGATCCAGTGGCGGATTCAGCTGCTGCTGACCTAATTATGGCGCTGTATAGTATGTGTCTCTATGTGATCATGACATCACCGTACAGCTCCTGTAATTGTTAATTACTTTAGCTAGGAGCACACTGTAATTAACAACTGCAATGGATATAATAGCCGATGAATGGATGGATGGATGGGTGGATGCTTCTTTCGTTTTGTCGGCTACCTTGTCGATCCCACTCAACTTTTTCTAGCTAGATGATAGCGCAAATTACGGCCAGCTTTAACTTGGTGTTTGTGACTATGAACCTTCTCGATTCCTTACCCACCTCTGTCGTCGTCGTTGCTTAATCATAACCGTATAGATACTCTCTCTCTCTCGGAGAACGTCGGAGAACAGTCAAAAAATATATGAATATTTATAAGTAATTTGATATATCTTTTTAAAGATAAATCAAAATATATGAATTTTTTTTTTTTCCTATACTAAGTATCATTTGATTAATTTTCATTTTTATAATAAAAAATATATCATAACCGTTCTATAAGACAACAACAGAGTACGTTAACTACACACACATATGTAGTACCTGCATTTGTGTAGACAATACAATAAATTTTGTTAGGGTATGTTTGGTTTGGAGCTGGCATCCAAGGCTGCCTGCCAGGCGACAACCTCATGCCATCAATTTTAGTCATCTAATCTAACAGCTATAATTGATGTGTGGCGAGCACCAACCAAAACACAGTTTACTCCCAAAGCAATAGCTTAGGACTTCAGGTTTACAACTTGGTTGCTCTATCGTCCCATAGCATCAGTAGCATTTTTAATGATCATTTTTCCTTTCTTTTCTTCTATTTTCATTATTTTCGTCATTGATTGGAAAGACGTGTACTTATGTGCCAATAATTAAGCTTGCTTAGCTGCGCAAACCTCTTAACAGGTAGTTAATTTGTCCACATGTGTATCTTTCCTATCTTCTCAGTGTCAAACCTAGCTATAGCTATAGCACACACACACAATCTTGCACAGCTGGTGTAAAGTGTGTATCGATCTCTAGCGCTAGCCATAGCGTCTGAATAAGAAGATCGAAAGAACCATCAAAGCTAAACCGATTGAGACCGTGCAGTGAGCACAAGCGCACAGCTAACTGCATAATTAATTGGGCCCCTTCCAAATCCAACAATCTATTTTCCTAACGTGATAGTTGTAGTATCTAGACCCTATAGTTGACGTTTGGGAGATTTTGATCTCTTACACAGGTTAGGAAAGCTAAGTAACCTATGTATATGCACCATCTATTCCGTGTCCCTCCTGCTCAATTTTATATATGTATTGTT
The DNA here is from genome assembly GCA_015847255.1 of Hyparrhenia diplandra. Taxonomy (NCBI): domain Eukaryota; kingdom Viridiplantae; phylum Streptophyta; class Magnoliopsida; order Poales; family Poaceae; genus Hyparrhenia; species Hyparrhenia diplandra. The sequence goes on along the minus strand of JADLZK010003045.1, from coordinate 32,330 downwards.
TGGTAATGCTCAATTTTGATGGACTTTCTTTTTCTGCTGGGATTGAACTCGACTCGTGAATGAGTACAGTGACACGCTTCTCTGCAGCAATCGTAAAATCCAACTGATTCCTGACCGGAAAAGTGTGTGTATAGTATTGTCGTCTGAATACAAATCCGTCGCACATATACTTGATCATTTTCTTAAAAAAAATCAATTTGTCTCTTGTAAGATGATTTTATAAAAAATAAAGTTTGTTGGCTACGACAACCACAACCTGCAATTGGGAAATATATGACACTGCTCATAAATGCAGAGGTTGTTCATTGCACCTGGGAATGGATTGTAAATTTTGATGGCTACCTCCTGTGATTACGAACTAACAAAAACACTTGTCCAGATGCAAAGTTAACCTTGCAACCGAAGTGCAATGCATCATTAAGATGTGTATCGATCATACTATCAAGACATATATAGCTTTTTTTAGATTTTTTATTTGTTTTGACTCTAGCTCTGATTGGGAGATGGCAATGCTGATACACAGCTTGAAAGATGGCCAAAACAGAAAGGACAAACCTTGAAACCCACTGTTGGAAAGATGAAGAGAGAGAGAGAGGGAAAGGACACTTTTATCCACCGACTGGTGGGCCCGGCTCTGATTATAACACCTTGACTTGTGGCTCTGCAAAAGAAGATTACTACTTATTCCAGAATCTTTTTTTTCTTCTGAGATTTGAACATAACATGAGGCCTGTCCAAGCTGTTTTGTGTGGAAAAAGACAAATTCTGATCTTGTGATGATGAGGTTTGAAATCTATCAGCCCAGCCTTGGGTCATTTAGCCAAGAGGACCAAAAGAAACAACAGAACATGACTGTCTGTCTTTTTTCAAGAAGAGAAAGAAAGAGAGAAGACCTTTAATTTTATTTATGATGATTATGATGTGTATATCTCCATCAGTGTCAGAGTGTCAAATACTAGCTACTTTCTGCTGGTGATGGGATATTGGAATTAGAAGATGGATGTTGGGGGTCATGTGATGGTCGCTTTAATTTCGCTCCTTTATTATATATATGCTCATATATAATTATATATATCCTGGCCGGCAGGTCGGCCCATCTGCCTTTGTTGGTGCTGGCTCTTTTGCAGAAAGTCCGGTGTGTTTGTTACCTTTGAGCCCAAAGCCCAGTCCGTCCCATGCATTCTCGGTCCACGCAGCCTTTTTTATTTGTTTTCTTGTACGCCGACGGACAACCAACATGATGAGCCAATTGATTAGATTCCTCGGAGGCTGTCTAGCACTGGCTCACGTCACGAGTAGAGTACTATTTCATTTTCAGCTAATAATCCTAATAGTTATTAAAGCCTTAACGTCTGCACACGGATGTTAAGTGTGGAAGAGTGTGCATGTGTGCTTTCCTAATTTGTATTTGTATCGTGTAATATGAGAAAAAAAGCTAATATAAATCATTATGATTATTCGAAAAGATGTTTATAAGAGTGATAAATGACGTGGATATTATAGTGTATAAAAACATTTTATGTAATGAGAATCTTTTTTTTGTATGAATTTTTAGTTCTTACTGCTCTAGTCGTTCCTTGGTAGAGTTTTGAGTGTTCGTAAGACAAGAACATTTGGTGCTTAATTAATTAAAAAACAATCAACATGATGATGATTCCGCAATCACTTCCTATGCATGATTAAGAGTGGCATTTTTGGTGCTTAAACTGCATGTTCTTCTCTCTTTAATTAAAAAAAGTAGGAATCCGAACATGATGATGATTCCGTCCAGAACTCGACGTTCAGATGAAAAAAAACAAGAAAAATATATATACTCCTACTTGTTCAACCTTAAACTTTGGGGGTCGTCGTAGTAAAAGGAGAAGATTCCTTGATTAAAATATAAAAACAAGAAAAGGAAGAAAGACATGTTTATTAGGGCTTTAGGCTTTAGCATCAAGACATTAAAGTCCACAAACAGCCACGAAAAGATTCTGTTTGTCTCGCTTTTTGCCCATTTCCAGTCATATCGTCTCTCTTGCTTTTTCAACTGCATGTTCTTCTCTCTTTTTAATGAAAGGATGGAGGAGGAGTCGACATATATAGGACTAGTGGAAAAATTCAAAAGATATCATAGTAATAAAGTACAACCATTAATTTTTCTTGTTCAGACAAACCAACAATCAAAAACGACTACGCATGCAAAAAGAACCTGGGAAACACACGAATGTATGTAAAATGCCATTTTTTTTTATTAAAAGAAATATGGCCATGAACTCGATTGTCAGATAAAAAATATATATATATATATATACTCATACGTTGTTCAAGAAACGACAAGCAGCAAAAAAATGTACAAAAAGGCCTTGTTAGGTAAAGCAGGCAGGGGCTTAATAATATGATAAAAAAACATGAAAAGGAACGAAACACCTAGAAGTATGTATTAGGGCCTTATTTAGTATTGAACTCATTCGCAAAACCGTTAGTTACCACAAAACGTTTGTTGGGCCTACGTTCCGGAACAAAATACGATGGGCTGGACGACGCATTGCCCATTACAAAAACGACCACCGTCATGGGCCGTATTTCCGGAACAGGCCAAGGGCTGGACGATTGCCATTCAAACCAGTCATGGGCCGTATTTTGGAAGGCAAGCTGTTGATTGCCAAAAAACACACACACACACAAAAAAAAAAGACAAATCTATGCTAAAAAAAAAAAAGACAAAAATCGACCCATGAGCATGTATTGTTTGATGAACAATATTAATGAAAGTCTGACATATATAGGAGTAGAGTCAAATATAATGTCACACGATCGATCATAGTAATAAAGTACAACCATTAGTTTTTCTCGAACACACACAAACAATCCAATCATAAACGACATGCATGCAGAAGAACGACTACGCATGCTATCATATCACGAAACACACGGTATAGCTAATATTTGTTATTACAATACCTCGGTTGCATGCATTCTGATGCATGAACTAGCTAGTACTTTCATTGGAGTACCTGCTCGTGGAGGAGCTCCACGAGCAGCACCCATGGCGCGGCGGCAACGCGCAGCTAGATAGATACGATAGGTAGCAGCAGGCAGCGCCTGGCTGGCGATGATGATGGATGATGCTAGCCAAGGCGGAGGTCGTGGGAGCCGTAAGCCATGCCGTGCAGGTTGGGCTGGCTGGGCACCACGCGGAAGGCGTACATGTCCGGCGTGCCGCCACCCAGCGCCGCCGCGGCTCCATCCCAGCCGCCGCCTGTGTTGTCCACGAACCCGAACGCTGGGTCCTCGCGCATGCCCTGCAAGTGTCCAAAAATTGAACTCATTGATTGATTAATTCTACCAGCGCTACCTATAGCAGTGATTTATTAGTGTAGTGTATAATGATCACGCACCAGCTCCTGCTGCAGGTTCTTGTACGCTTCATACGAGTGCTTCACCTGCATGTATGCACAGCACATCAATTCGAGATTCAGCAACAATGCAAGGTCTGCAGATACATGTGTATACTAACAAAATATATAGAAAATCATCATCAAGCTAGGCCACGCATGTTATATGTATAATAATACTTCCTCCCGTCCAATTTTTAGAGCTGTGTAAGTCAAGCTTTTTAAGTTTAACTAATTTTATAATCAATAAAAGATTGTCACTACATCTATGAGCCAAAAACATAGTATGGAAACGTATTTCATCTTATATGTAACTGTACTTAAATCCTTTTTTTCTGGACTAATTATATTCTCAGGGACCAAGAGAATAATGAATAGACCTAAAGAAAGTCCAAAATACAGCCTCCCTTCTTTACAGTTTTTAGGAAGAAGCACCACCTTCTAGCAATGTCCTTTATTTGCTGGGATATATGAAGCTAGCTCATTTCATGAGGAAATAGCTTAAACAAGGTCCCTAGATGCTCGGTGATATATATTTTGGATGCATTCTCCGTTGACTATGCTTCTAAACATCAGCCATTTATGTTTTAGTGCAGCATTTCTAGCTAGTGTTGTACTACTATATAAGTATATATTCATGGTCATGAATATGTGTTGGTGCCTTGGTGGTCATGTTTGCCTGCTGTGAGGTGGTGAGTGGTGACTAGCCAGTCCCACTGAGTAGAAAGATAACCAATGTTGTATATATAGCCTTCATATCACCTATATTTTTTAGATAAGGGAACAAATTTCCAGCCTTTACCATCCGGAAATGGTACACACAACTGAGAGTCATTATTACAAAGAATGCCATGAGGCAAACAAACCCAAAAAAACAAACAAAACAAAGTTCAGCTCATCTAGTGAGTCAGAGGCCAAAGGAGGAGCACTAAACACCTAACCGGTTTTGAGAAGTTCCAACCAAACTTTGCAAAGACGGGCATAATCAACGTTTCCCATCTCCTACAGTCATATCACCTATATGACACCATATAGACATTCTGTAGGGAAAACACAATTCAACTCCAACTGTAATGAGCTGATCTAACATAATGAGACTTGCTCCGATGCATTAAAAGACTTTTAGATGCTTTGCTTGACAATTAGTTTGATACCCCACTGGAGTTTTTTGTACAAAAGAAACAGAAATGCTTCCTTTCCTCGAAGAAAACTCTTTCGAGGGGTGGGGGCCGGGATCAATTGCTTATACTCTGGCAATACTTGTTCTAACTGCATTTTGTATTTTGAACAAACATAACTGCAATACACAGTACATGTTTATACTACATTTGTGACGTGGAAGAACACACTTAATATGCAACTCATAGCTCAAAGACAGGTGTGTTCTCTGCTAAAGAAAAAGGGTGAGCTATATATGTATCTGATGGGACGTTAGCATATATATGTCCTGTCACATGGTGGGGTGTGTGGAGGAGCTAGCAAGATAAATATGTGGGTGCTTTGGAGATGAGCTGGATGCATATGTTTCAGTCAATATACACAGTACATGGTTGTGTACGCATTGACAGACTACATTCAGTAACAATCAAGCCAAAGTACTTCCATACTAATGAGCTCATTTCCATACTCCTGCAAATCATAAAGCCTACACTTTGGTCCTGATCTGTGGGTGTATCATGCCATGGTGCAATATCATAAAAATCAGTGCTTAACATGCTACTCCAAGATAGCAGGGGGACCAAATAAGCACGATCTGTCCTAGGCTTAACGAGAGAGACATGCATGCAGACGCATGCGTATGGATGCTCCGATCCAACACACTAGGGTCCTTGCTCGTGCTCAATTCATTCTAGGTTCTAAAAGACAGAGACCAATGCGCCTACTGATTGAATACAGCGTTGCATACAATGTGTATTGAGTGCGTGCATGAGATGGACCAAGATCCAACAGTTCTACAACGTGGAGCTACTTTCAGTAGAGCCTCAGATTTGACATTAAGAAGGAGCTGAGTGTGAAAATGCACAGACATACATGCTATTGTACACTGGATAATAGCTTGCAGGTTTCAGCTTGAGGCGTGGTGGTGTCTGTCAGATATTTGCGTTCATCACTACTTTAAGAGTCAAATGTGCAAGTACAAAGATTTGAAGGTGGATGTGGTTTCATGTCTGCTCGGTTTTGTTGGTATATTTAAGTAGATGAGCCAGAGAAGTATTGACAGTTATGCATATCTTATTTAAGCTGCAAATTATTTATTTTAAACAAGCCATATATATACTTAAAACTATGACCAGAGAGAGACCTGTTTTTGGAAACATTAGCATGCATGTCCTTTAGACCATATTAAGAAACCGGTTACAAGTGATGGCAAAGGACTAAAGAAGTGGAAGATGTATATAGGTGCAGATATAAACATATTTCTTTGACAAATTGGGATCAGCTAGCCATCATAATCTCCCAATTGACCTATGAGACAATAATCTTTTGTACAGTGTATTACTAAACAGATGATATGCTTGGTTTACTAAACAGATAATGCTTGGTTTTCTTACCTTTTTCTTGTAGGTTTCAGTCTGTGTGGTGATCACATGATACTGAAAAATCAAATGCGAAAAGGGTCAGCAAAAGAGGTAGGGAAGATTAATTATAACAAGAACATAAGATGAAATTATTCAAGATTTTTAGAACAAGAACCAATTCTTGTTTTCCTCAAAAAAAAGAACCAATTCTTGTAGACTAAAAAGAGATATTTAAGCAAAATTAGATGCTGTTATTTGAGGTAAAAAAAAACGTGAGACTGAAACTAAATTAGTGTACAAGAGATGCATCTAGATATCTCTCCCAGTAAAGTATCCTAAATCTTTCTCTCTTTTTTTTTTAAACTTCACAAGCACAAGAAAACCCGTGAAAAAAATTAACAAACAACACGCCAGAGAGATCTATGCAATAGTGAAAAGAAAACAAGATTCCAAACCAAATCAGGATTCAGGAAACATGCATGCACAAAGATCTACCAGCAAGGAGCATGAAATATGAACAGATCTGAAGAGCGCATGAGTACGTCTTCAGAAGAGATAGATCTAGCTGGCTACCTAAGTAGGAGCTGAGAAAGCAAGAGATTTGGGTTTGTACGTGCCTTCCTATGGCGAACCTCCTTGAGAGCTGCGTCAACATTTTGCTCAAGACCGCGCAGCTCGTCGAACTCCAGGCTGTCCAGATCCTCGCCCATCCTTTGCCTGATTGATGAACAGAAGACAGATCAAGGTATGCATATCAAGCCTCTCGCTCGGAGTTAATTAAACTCGTGAATTATTCATCCCTCAGAAATCCACATGAGAAATTAAAAATAAATAAACCCAAATTAATTAAGAGAGGAATTGAAGAATCAGGAAAAAGAGGAAAGTGGTTATTATTCGGCCGTGCTGATGATGACCTAATCTCTGTGCGCAGGCCGCGATTGATGTCCTTGAGATGGCTCAGCGTGCGCTGCATATTCTGCAGATGGACATGGAAAATTGTTTAGATCTCATTCATCGTCTATCTCATGGATACATGCATGTGAGTAAAGCAGGAGTGAGTGGTTTGCTTGAGTGAAACAAAAGAGATGAGGGAGGAAAGACGGAATCAGAAAAAGGAGAAAAATATGATTCATGACTGACCTCATACTGCTCGATCCATAGGCTGGTCCCGATTGCCTGCTGGTATCGGTCAAAGATGGTCTTGATGCTGCAATCATCGATCAGTAGCCCGGCCAAGAACACGCAGATCGATCGATCAGGCACCGACACAAGCAAGCAAGCAAAATTAAGCAGGAGATTAATTGTGAGGCCGGAACGACATAAGGTAGCTAGGATGGAGAGGAGATTGAGCACTGACTCGGTCCCAGGGCTGCAGAACTCGTGGTACTTGCCGGTGGAGGAGAACATGATGATGGCGACCTGGGCGTCGCAGAGCACGGTGAGCTCGCGCGCCTTCTTCATGATCCCCGTCCGGCGCTTGGAGTAGGTCACCTGACGGTTGGTGGCGTTCTCGATCCGCTTGATCTCGATCTTGCCGCGACCCATCGTCGGCGGCGTCTCTGGATCCGCCGCCGCCGGCTGCTGCTGCTCGCCCCCGCGCTCCACCGTCGACGTCTCAGGTTGCGGATCCCGGCCGGGCTCGAGGTGGGAAGCTACCTAGTGGGGAAAGCAGCAGAAGAAGACAACGACGAAGAAATGGAGTGGAGGAGGAGCGAGGCAGCTGAGCTGAGCTGAGCAGCCGCTGGTGGTGGTGGTAATAAGAAGGGGAGGGAGGGCGGTGGTGGCAAGCAAGGCAAGGACAAGGCGTGTGCGTGTGCATTTCGGGGTGGCGAGGACGAGGTGCGGTGCGCGGCGAGGACGGGGACAGCTACCGGATCCGTGAAAGGCGTGGGGCACCGTGCCCGCCCCGCCCGTGCCGTGTGGTGCCGTGCAGGAGTAGCGACCGCCCGCCCCGGCCGTCGCTGCGGCCTGCGTGATCTGACGCGGCGTACGTGCGTGGGTGTAAGCGACGGCCGGCCGGCCGGCAAGCCAGCCAGCTCGCTCTCGGCGGCACGTTGCAATCCAGAGTACATAGCGTGCCATCCGTGGGTGTGGTCGGTCGGTCGGCCGCGGCGGCTTTTGGCACAACGGTTAGCACGGTTTTGGCTTCCGGATCCTCATCTTGCTGCTCTCTAGCTCTTTTCTTGGCCTCCGATCCATCCACACGTCCTATTGCATCCCGGCCCTTTGCACGCCTTGCACTGGAATCTCAGCTCCCAATTGAAACCAAAGCATACATGCACCTTGATTTGTAAGCTAGTGTTGTCACGTCGTCACTGGCCCCGCTCACACTCTACACGCAGTGAACCATTATTGGGGCATCATAACATTGCTTCGATCTTCATTTATTTGCAATTTCCCTTCTAAATTGCACACGTCGCTAGCCGTAGTTTTGGGCTTGAGCCAAATTTCCTGATTTTTCAATCAAGTTTGTAGAAGCAATATATGAATAATTTCCATACCAATTAAGTACGTAGTATATAGGCCGCTATCAAGATATATTTTTATAGTGGATTCAGTGAAATGATAATTAGTACTTGTACGTGCATGTTTCATGTATTATTTTTTATCAAAGATCTCGAATACCTTATATCATTACAAATGATTTTTTTTTTTTTTTTTGTGTGCACTTAGCACGTAGTACTGCATTAAGGAAAAGTCAGAAAGTTTGTTATATCCACCAATTCAATTGGCGAGAAGATCTGGAAAGAAGATCTGGAATACCTTATATTATTAGGCCAGTCTCAATGGAAGTTTTATGAGGGTTTCATGCACATTAAATGCAGTGCCACATCAGCAAAACTTCACTTTTTGCATGGAACTCTTAGGAGAGAGAAGGAAAAAGTTTCACCATGGTGAAACCTTTGGGCACTGTTTCACATGCGTTGAAAACGGTTGTAAAACCCCCATTGAGAGAGAAATAGTGTTTCACCATGGAACTATGCAATTAAACCAAGCAATGAGAGAGAGGCTGGGACCCGTGAGCCTATGAAACTGTGCAATAAAACTGTATTGAGAGAGACGCCTATTTCATAGCAAAGTTTCACATCTTGAAAACCGGGAGGTGAAACTCTCCATTGAGACTGGCCTTACAAATGAATTTAGACATCATTAATTCGATCGCTTTGGTTAAACTGTTGTTGCTGCCCGAGCTAGCCAGCTGCTGGTAAGGCCGCAGCTATACTAGTAACAAACAATTCCACATCATTAATTCAATTCGCGAGAACACACAGTTAGACTTCATACGTCCCCTGATTCTTTTTTCGAAAAGCTGGTTGTAGAGTGTGCTTTAAAAAAATCACAACATTGCATTTTTTTTAAAAAAAAAAAAAAACAAGAGAGTGTGTGGTAGTTTGGATTTGTTTTCAACAAGAGATCAAATTTTGATGAGGTCCCCCACTTGGGCTACTACGTGTCGATCACAAGGCAGTCCAGAATTGACTTTTCAAAAGCTACAACAGAGAATCAGTTTTCCTAAATAAAGCCACATCATCGAAGATCAGCATTCCAAATCCGTACCTTAGAATCAGTTTCTCCAAATCTACAATCTCTAGCATCACTTTTTCTCTAAAAGCAAAAGCTCAAAAAAAACATGATAGGACTTGAGGCGACTAAGCCTTTGGTTGGTTGTATTCTCCCACACACACTAGCTAGCTAGATGGATGGATCATCAAGGGGTCATCTTGACTTGGCTAATAGTACTACTCTGCTTATCTTACATTCTTACCATAACTAACCTTCTACAAATGAGTCGTTGAGGGACAAACAAGAAAAGTAGCTAGCTACGTACGTTATCTCAACGTCCCAAGGACAGAAGCAAGATGATCATCGTCTTACAACCGAGGAACTCCCATTGTCCATCTAGCATAAAAAAGCAAAGGAACAGCAGCTACAGGCTTCAGCTAACCACTCCTAGCTAGCTGTAGCTCACATGACTAGTCACCAGTTTCCTAAAAAAAAAAAAAAAAAAAACTAGTCACCTCTCACCTCCATCTAAACGTTTTTGTTTAATTGTCATGTGGCTAGATTTGTCTAGAATTTGATCCTCATTAACTTTAATATTTGATCCTCATTACCTTTAATATTCAACCACCAACCTGTAATTTCTCTTTTCTTTTTGTACATAACATTCTTTCATTCAATTGAAAAAAAAAACAGATAGGGGATTCCCCTACTGATTCAGTCAAAAAAAAAAAAAAAATCAACAACCAAAGAATATCTCTCACTTGTTTGGTTACTGGATAAAGAGATTTGCTCCAAAGTTTAGAAACCAAATGATAGTTGGAGTTGCTGCCACCCGTTGGGTCTTATGGCTAAATAGAAATAATGCATTTTTTTAGAGATTAGTTACTCACTCTCCTTTGCAGGTAATTTTTAGAGGAGCATTCTGAATATTTTTTCTCGAAATCACGCATGTGCGTGTATTGCTTTAAGAGAAAAAGGAGCTCGTTACACGGCTTCGCACATTTTTAGGCGAGATGCCTTAGAACGGGCGGAGCAGACACACAACAAATATCACCGACTCTAACGTACGGTGGTGCTTAGCAGGTTATACTAACTGGGAAACTATACTGAGCGACTGGAGCGACGCGAATGCCCGTCAAGGCAATGGTCAAGGCTGTCTAAAGAGCATGAAGGAAGACTGTTGAAAGAGGCCTGCAAGTGTTTAGAAGGCGTGGCGCTACAGTTTTTTGGGTCCAATGAATGGAGGAACCAAAGGAGGATATGAGCGTGGTGCCTATGTTTTGGGCGAAGTGACTGTGTTTTTGTTTAAACTTGTCTCTGTTGCTGGGAAGTTCAATTTGTTTGTTTTGGTCGAGTTTGCTTTCTAGACTTGTGGTTTGAGTTTTTTTTCGGTTGTTAGGGGTATCTTTGGTTTCTCAAATTCTCTGATTAGCAGGAACTGGTGGTGTGTGGCCTCATGACTGAACTCAGGCTTAGTAGTTTAGCTGCAAGCATTCCTTGCTGAATGTGGAGGCTTGAATCAATATTCCTTTATCTAAGAAAATCTAAACGCTTTCGGTATCAGCGGCAAAACCCCACGGTAACCATGGAGTGAGAATCGCAAGCTTAGAAATGGGTGCCGGCCTGCGCTTTACGCGACCTGTATGCGTGACTCCCGTTGTGATCGGACAGGACGAGAGTGATGGAGGCTTCTTCTCCCTTCTCCCTGGTTGCTGCTGTGCTGTGGGCTGCTTGCTCGGTCAATCATGCGCCTCTTGAGTAGAAGAGGAAATCCTTCGTGCGACTTTCTAGTTCCAGGCATGAGTTATTGGGCTCATGCTGCCATTTCTGGTGCTTTGAAAGAGACAAGTCATTGCACTGACTACAGGGAAGAGGACCAACTTGCATGCCTTTTATCCAATTTATTACTGTTTTTTTTCTTTATTTTATCCCATCCCGGGCCTTTTGCTTTCTTTGGTTTATCCCCAACATAATACCCAGTGGAGAATATATTGTGCTCTTTCTGTCTTTCATGACTTCAGCCTGGTGAGAATGAATTATTGGGAGAAAAAATGTATACATATTTTTGGTCTCAAAATGGCACTCAAATGTTTGCGTACGTGTATGCATGCATGGCACTTCATGCCACTGTCGTACTGGCAGCGGAAGAGCTTACCCAACAATTCTGTCGGCCGAAGTACATTTTTTTATAAACCTCTAACAGCTCATATCGTGTGCAACACTATGTAAAAAAGACTCATACCAACCAGCGTCCTACAGACGACATAACCAACAAGCGTCTGTAATATAAGATTTCAGACGGCGCGTCAATAACAAACGTCTGTAGTAATCCAATCGACGAGCCATCCCAGCCGGAGGGTGGTTATGGCGCGTCTGTAATAACATAAATCACAGACGCGCGTTATTAATATGTGTCTGTAAACTTTACAGACGCGCCGTTGTGTACAGTGCGTGCGAAACAAATTGCAAAACACAGGCGCGTGTTAAATTTCAGGGCCGCGAGCCAATTCAGTTTCAGGCAGCGTGGTAAACAAGCGTCCTGTGGCATTCGCGCAGGTCTGCCCTCAATCCACCTGGCTGCTGCCGCCCGCCGGGCGCCGTCGCCCGACCTCCCGTATTTACCCGCCGCATGGGCGCCGCCGCCATTGCTGTTGCTTTCGCGCCCCGGGCGTCCGATCCGTTGTCTTGCGACGCGCGCCGCCTCAGCGCTGCTGTTAGAGCTACTCCCCCGCCTCCTGTCTCGCGCCCAGCCGCCGGGCGGCCGCCTCCTCACGCTGCAACAGAAGTTGAGAAGGCAGGACGTGGATGTGTTGCTCTTCATGCCCACTACATGAAAGCATGTGCACAGAACAGGAACACCCCGTTAATGTGTACGTTCAAGCGCGGGCATTTTTTGCTTGAACCAGAAACTTCTGTATTCCCTGTGGGATTTGAATATTTGTTTCACCTCTTCACACTAGATGCCTTGGATATGGTTATTCTTCGCTGCTTGACGTTGTAAGTAAAATTTATTAAATTCCATACCCGTCCCTTTATAGCTAGGGATTCTCTTCATATATTTACTTGCTAAATTGCTTTTTATTCTTCTTTTTTTCCTAGATGCCTGATTGTTGAAGCTAGGGACAAGTCTATACCGGTTGGCCTTCTTGATCCAGATCCATTGTCGAAAGAAAGCATTACTAGTTCTAGAGATTTTAGCGTTCAGTATCTAGAAAAAGGCCTAAAGGAATATGCCACGAAAGAATATGTGATGTTTGCGCATAGCAGTGGTGATCACTGGATTGCTGTCATCATCATCCCCAAGTGGCGTAAGGTGGTGTACCTCGACTCCAATAGAGGCTGCAAGACAGATTTGAGTGCGTTGAAATCTGTGATAGATGAGTGAGTGTTTTGTAACCTGCTACTATTGACACTTGTGTTAATATATATATTAATTATGTTAAGAAAAAAAAACTGTGACAACTTATGTCTGTGTAGGGCTTTTGTCAAATACCAAACCAAGGCGAAGAAGAAGCCCAAAAATGTGAAGTTGGCCCATGCGACCAAAACTCCAGTAAGTAGGTGCTTCACTTCCAATTGCAATGTGAATTGTGTTTCAATACCATTACTAACTACACGTCTGTGACATGTTCTCAGTGCCTGCAGCAACCTCTGAACAACAAATGTGGGTTCTATGTGTCCCACAACTTGATGGCTGCGATGCAACAGACCAATTTGGTTAATGAAGAGGTACGGCGGGATAGATCTATTCACTTATTATTAGGTGTTGTTTGAAGTTGAATGTGATACTTCTCTAATGCTGGAAACCCCAAGGCTCAGCATCCCTGTCTTCTTGGGCTGGAGCACTTTGTGCCGGTTCTGGATACTAAACATTTGTCTTGTGAAAGCACACATGGCCCTTTTGTGCAGTATAGGAAAGTATCTGTAGTACACATAGTTCGTTCTATTTCATATGCAAAAGAGTACATAAGTCATGAGTTACAAAACTAGATGTCATAGCCTGTATTAGTAGTCGATGAGACCCTTACACAACTCATGTACACCTAATATGACAACTAATAGTCAATATGACAACTAGCTTGACAACTATATATTACTCAATGACACCTAAGAAACAACTCAATTGGACACCTGTGTATATGAAAATTTTTGCTATTATGGGACTGCAAACATTGCCCCTTTGCTATTATGACACTCCTTGTGGATGACAAACGGGCCCGTCTGTGTCTATGAAATGTGGGCCCAGTGTCAATGACATATGCTGTGTCATCACATTACTTAGAGGCTATAAGCAACTCTCCATGAAACATAGGGGTTAAACTCAGTTTGAATTCTTGGTCCGAGTAGTAATATCAGATTTCTCCTCTAACTCTAGTATGAAATCTAGTTTGAATCCATATGCTGGAATACACTTGAATGTTCATGATAGACATCTATGTGATGTCCCACCTCATTTTCCTCTACTTGATTGAAACTCGACCTCGAGTTATCTTCACAAAGATGTTGTGGACGATAAAGCGATAGATTATTAGCCACATTAAAAGTGTTGGAAATATTAATTTCTCTTGCTAGATCAACAACCTAAGCCTTGCCATTTCTCTTCTTCAAAATATAGAATGGGCCATACTTCCTTTGCCTTAGGTTTCCATGAACTCCTGCTGGCAATCTCTCTTTTTGTGAGATGTACCATCACGTGGTCAGCAACTGCAAATGACATTGGTCTTCTTTTTGTTTGCCATACTTGTTTGTATTCATGATTTGATGCTTCTATAGGACATCATGGTGAAATTAGTATATATATATAGTTGGTAGCAAAGTTTCTTGCTGACTTGCTTGCCCTGCTTTCTGAATGCCTGAATGGCTGTGTGCAACAGCTCTGCAGCCAACAGGATGGTACTCACAGCATTCACTGCAATGATAGGACGACAGGATTAGCACACATCATATGTAGTAGAGCAACTGTGCAGTAGACTTGCCAGATCTCTGATGATTGGTTTCCACTAGATTTCTAGAGGAGCTAGCTACTAGCAGCTCTACTAGCTACCTGCTTGGTACTATCAGAGCATATCAAGTTGATTAGGGCATTTTGATGCTAAGCACACCACATGGGGATGCACTATAATTTTGTTGGATACGGCTGTGACATGTTTAGATTGGGTGTTACACCTAACATGGTTTGCGCTGCTTACTCTTGAGTCTTACCAGAATTATCTCTGCACCCTGTCTTACGTTTTTCACTATATGCCAACTGTATGATTTTCCTTTACTTGCCGTTTTGAACCACAATTGAAGCTTTATCTTACTAGCTGTATTGCTGTTTTTTTACAGGATTTTCAAATGTCGTCCACTTCAATCAACTTGGATGATATTAGAGAGAAGATCGCCTGGTTTATTGTGTCGCAGATCATGGAGGAAAATGGCGAGTTTTATACTCGACCTTCGCAACGCTCGTGTAGGAAGAAGGTACCATCTAATAAATACAGAGACTAAGACAACATGGTGCTGTCCTATGCTAGTAAGACACTATGAATGTCATGTGTATGTGCTGTCAAAACGAGCACGGTATGGCGAAACCATGTGGACTGTATTCTATGTTCTTTTGCGTCCGGTGTTATAAATTAAATGATACCATATAAACTAGGAATTGTGATGTGTAATGCCAGACAGGCTAATTAAATTGTTGTACTCCATATGATGCTGTGACGATGTATGCCTGAATGGCGTTAGTCTTGTGTTTGTGACTTTTATTGAAATGTGTCGTTATATGTGTAGAAAAGTTCCCTTTATTTTTTGGTGTTTGTCTTTTTATGTGAACGCGCATGCAAGTAACTGACGAGAAACAGAAAACACAGACACCAATTTGGACAGGCGCGTCTGAAAATTTTAACTATCACAGACGCGTATGCATAAAAAACGCGTCTCTACGATGAAGAATATCAGACGCCGTACACGTAGGTGTCAATTTTTATTACAGACTCGTGTTATGTACGCGCGTCTGTATAAATGCATTATCACAGACGCGCGAAAAGCGGCGTCTGTAATAGGTCTTATTACAGACGCGATATCTCCAGGCGCGCTCGGGAGCCGTCTGTGATGATATCGAACGCGCGTCTGTAATGTCCTTTTTTGACACAGTGCAAGTTTAACTTTCAATCCCTACAGCGGAACCAAGTACAGGACGTCCTCCAACGGTTGAATTATACTAGGTCAAATTTGGTCACCTAGCTCACTAGCTGGTTTAGCTGATTAGAAAGATGGTTTCCTGTTTTTTTTAGCTTAATTCCAAGAAACAAAAAACACTTTGTTTTAATTCAAAAAAGAAGAAATTTGTACCATCCCTTTTATGAAGAATGTTATACATTTGTTGGCAATCTATATTAGACGCCTAAATTAATCATAGAACAAAACCACATTTATTTATTGAAATGAGCAAAGGGCGGACGCAGAATTGAAAATTGGGTGTACATACTATAGCCACACTATAGCCACTTGCTCTAGCGCGGCGATCGTAGTATTTGCCCCCAAGTCGGTCGTAGTCTCCGCTTCAAGTCCAGGCACATCCGCACCGGCCTTGGGTTCTTCTAGGCGCATCTCGCTCTCGAGCTCAGATCCGCGCAACAACGACCGACAACCGGGGCGGTGTCCGCCGGTGCATGCTTGGTGGTACCATAGGCAGCGCACATCTTTTCTTTCCTAGGCGCTAAGCTACATGGCGGCGCGCGTGCAGGATGGGGGGATTTTCGAACAAACCGAGGTAACGCGCGCGAAGGCAGCGTCCACGGTTCCCTCCATCTTGTACCTTCTTGGGCTACTAGGCCGGCCTAGCTAGATGGTGGACAAGATGAACAAGAAACATGGGCTTTTACTCTTATTTGGATCAAACAAATAAAATCTGGATATTATACATGTATACGCCGTAGTAGTTGTACATTTTCTTCTCAAAATTATTGGCACCCATGTCCACGTATTGCGTCCACTAGTGGAAATGAGTCAACTTATTTCGAAAAAGAAAACACGGAACTTTAATCTGGCCAGACAATTACCTAAAAGCAGTCTTAAAACATCGTTATATTCACAACTATAAGACCCTGTTTGGTTCCAAATAAGTTGGTGATTTATAAATTAAGTGACTTATAAGTCATGGGTGTTTGGTTGCAAGTGACTTATAAGTTGTTCTATATGCATACGAAAGGGGTAACTTATAAGTTTTAAGTAAGGGTGTACCAACTTATTACTTCGAAGTCCCATGACTTAATAAGTCATAGTTGTTTGGCAAAATAAGTCACTTAATTATTTCACTTTTTTTGACTTATAAGTAGGTGACTTATTTGGAACCAAACAAGGTTTAAACATAGACTCCATTTCAAGTAGCCTAGCTAGCTATTCAATGAACTCCATATATGAACAACACATAGGGTTCTTGTTCAATACAATTTATTTTGTTTTTAGACAAAATCAAAATTTTATTATATTTAGAAAACTAGAAAGTACCCTTAAAACCAATTAGAGGAACAAATTGCTTCTATATAGATGTGTACCGTGTTTGGTTTTCAAAATCATGTCCCTGTTTTATCTTTTGTCGTGGCAACGCAATGGGACGCCAAGGAGTATTAGGTTTCCTCCGGTCGATTTGACATTTTGTTAGGGAAGAGTTTGGTAATTTGGTTATCGTTGGCAACCAAAACTGCACTTTTATTTACGGAAATTGTTAGAGAAAAACATGTAGAAGAAGAGGCAGGAAAGGGAAGGCGGGAGCGGGACCAACAGAGGCGACGACGACGACGCGCCATGCCATACCATGCATGCCGCTCGCCTTTCCGCTTGTTAAGCAACGCAGCTCATGGAGGCCCCACCTGTCATCCTCACGGCCGACCACCCCCGACGCGCCGGGATCACCCCATGTTGCCGGGATTACGCGTTTGTGTTTGGCCAAAAACAAGCTAATTATTAGCCATTAACCCCGCCACATCCAAACCTTTTTGGTTTGTTTCTCAATCAATCATCTACGTACTCCACGGACCGACCGACCGCGCGGGCACCAGGCATCTGCATTGCATGCGGGATCGATCCATGGCCGGGGGCGGCGCCCGTGGCTCGCGCGGCGCGAAACGTGGCGCCGCGGCGTCGTCGGCCGCCGCCGCGTCCGCCTGCGTCTACTACGCCACCACGGCGCTGCTCGTCGCGCTGTGCGTCGCGGGGGCCTACTTCCTCACGTCCACCTCCGCCTCCGCCGCTGCCGCCGACGGGGAAGCCGGCACGGTCACCGCGTACCGCCACACCACGCGCTCCTCCTTCGCCTACGAGGTCACAAGGGAACGGACCGCGCCGGCGCCTCCGCTCAGAGGCACGCCCGCCGTGGCGCAGGCCGTTGTGGCCGAGGAGGAGCCGCGGCTCGACGACCGGAGCGCGCTGGACGACCCGCACTCCAGGCCTGACGAGGAGCGTGGCTCGGACGAGGCGGCGGGCGAAGACGGCGGCCACGTGACCGCTGGAGACGATGAGGTGACCGGCGCGCGCGCCGGTGAGGAGGAGCAGGAGGAGAAGGAGCGAGAAGCCGCAGCCATGCTGGAAGAGAGCAGCCGCGAGCAGCGAGAGCAGGGGCAGGAGCCGCAGCTGGAGATGCCGCACGAGCGGGCTCGCGCCACCGTCGCTGCCGTCGAGGAGAAGAACCTGGACGGCGGCATCGAGGAGGAGAGCAACGCGCGGGACAGAGGCAGCGAGAGGCAGAGCAGAGAGCGCTCGAGGGAGCAGCAGGCCGCCGCTGCCGGGAACCAGCTTCGCCGGGAAGCGCAGGAGGACCCGCAGGCCGACGGCGGCGACGAAGGGACGGAGGAGGAACAGCGCGGCAGGGAGCTGCCGCAGGGCGAAGAGGAGACGCGGTCGTCGTCGGCGTCGGGGTCCAGCGGAGATGCCGACGGCGACCAAAGCCGTGTTGGAGTCGGAGCACACGGACGGAAATGCCAGTCAGGACGACGGTCTCAGCATCGAGGACTCCCTCGTCGCCGATGAGCGCGCGGAGGAGCAGAAGGCGTGGGCGACGCAGGCCGACGAGTCAAACCGGGAGACGGACCGCCGCGACGAGGGTGGCGAGAACGACGGCAACGGCGGCGGCGAGGAACGCGAGTGGCGGGTGTGCAACGTGAAGGCCGGCGCCGACTACATCCCGTGCCTGGACAACGAGAAGGCTATCAAGAAGCTGCGGCCGGAGAACTTCCGGCGGTACGAGCACCGGGAGCGGCACTGCCCCGACGAGGGCCCGACGTGCCTCGTCGCGCTCCCCGCCGGCTACCGCCGCCCCATCGAGTGGCCCAAGAGCCGAGACAGGGTACGTCATCCGTCAGCGTCTCTGAACTGAATCCCCATGCGGCAATGCATTGCTGACTCATGGCCGTTCGTCGTGCCGGCGACGACGTACGTGCAGGTATGGTACAACAATGTCCCGCACACGAAGCTGGTGGAGGTGAAGGGTCACCAGAACTGGGTGAAGGTGAGCGGGCAGTACCTGACCTTCCCCGGCGGCGGCACGCAGTTCATCCATGGCGCGCTGCACTACATCGACTTCCTGCAGCAGGTACCATGCACCACCAAATGGCCAATGGCCAGGACATGGTTTGTCTGTACAAATTGTATGTAGGGTGGGGTGGTTACTGTGCGTTGTTTGGCCAGTCCGTCCGTGCCATCGCGTGGGGGAAGCACACGCGGGTGGTGCTCGACGTCGGCTGCGGCGTGGCCAGCTTCGGCGGCTACCTGTTCGAGCGCGACGTGGTGACCATGTCGTTCGCGCCCAAGGACGAGCACGAGGCGCAGGTGCAGATGGCGCTGGAGCGCGGGATCCCGGCCATCTCCGCCGTCATGGGCTCCAAGCGCCTGCCTTTCCCCAGCAAGTCGTTCGACCTCGTCCACTGCGCGCGCTGCCGTGTCCCATGGCACGCCGACGGTGCGCCGCGCCGCCGCCCCGATGCTCAATTCCACTGAGATCCTTTGCTGACGATGCTGAGATTGCTGTGTCCCTCCCCGTGCAGGTGGCGCTCTCCTCCTGGAGCTCAACCGCGTCCTGCGCCCCGGCGGTTTCTTCGTCTGGTCCGCCACGCCGGTGTACCAGAAGCTCACGGAGGACGTCGAGATCTGGAAAGGCACGTAAAGTTCCAGACCATTCGCCTCGCCGCCATGCCATGGCATGGCCATGAATCGATTGATCAGAACCAACTCACGACACAGCTCAGCTAATGGAGTTTCTGTTCACCTGCACGTACAGCAATGACGTCCCTGACGAAATCCCTGTGCTGGGAGCTGACGTCGATCAAGAAGGACCGGCTCAACGGCGTCGGGGTGGCCTTCTACCGGAAGCCCACGACGAACGAGTGCTACGAGGCCAGGAAGCGGCAGCAGCCGCCGATGTGTGTGCCGACGACGACGACGCGAACGCGGCGTGGTACATCCGGCTCAACTCGTGCGTGCACCGCGTGCCGACGGTCCCGTCGCAGCGCGGCGCGCGGTGGCCCGCCGAGTGGCCGCGGCGGGTGCGGACGCCGCCGTACTGGCTCAACGGCTCGCTGGCCGGGGTGTACGGGAAGCCGGCGCCGGAGGACTTCGCGGTGGACCACGACCACTGGCGGCGCGTCGTCGACGGGTCCTACCTCAACGGCCTGGGCATCGACTGGTCCAGGGTCAGGAATGTCATGGACATGAGAGCTGCATACGGAGGGTAACAACTGTTGCCTGACACTGGCCATGATCGGTTGTTCTGACAATAGTGTTGACGCCATGGCTAATTAACTCTCAGCTTCGCGGCTGCGCTCCGGGAGAAGAAGATCTGGGTGATGAACGTGGTGAACGTCGACGCGCCCGACACGCTGCCGGTCATCTTCGAGCGCGGGCTGCTGGGCATCTACCATGACTGGTGCGAGTCCTTCAGCACCTACCCAAGAACCTACGACCTCCTGCACGCCGATCACCTCTTCTCCAAGATCAAAGAGAGGTCAGTGACCAGCAACACTAACATCTTATTTCTGGCTTGATGACCAACATGCCCCGTCTTCTTCAGATGCGCGATTCTGCCGGTGGTGGTGGAGGTGGACAGGATCGTCAGGCCGGGCGGCAGCATCGTCGTGCGCGACGAGGCTGGCGCCATTGGCGAGGTGGAGAAACTCCTGAGGTCGCTCCACTGGGACGTACGACTTACCTTCTCCAAGAACGACGAAGGGGTGATGTACGCCGAGAAGTCGGATTGGCGGCCGGAGCTGCTCGAAGAGCCGTTGTAATGGCCACCATTTCAGATCGACGAGCAGTAGGGTTCTTTTCTCTCTTTTTTCGTCCATCAGCATCGATAGTACTGTACATGGTTTTGTCAGATAGAGAGAATTCTAGATTATATTATATATACACAGACAGCAACCGAAGAGCATTGTGATAGTTTCAGATTTTTGCTTGTGTACCTTGCAAGCCAGAGGTTCTATGAAAGTCTCTAAACATGTATTACATGGTTTTATGAAATTTCAGACCGTGTAAATTGTAATGATGTACTAGCTAAGTCAAGCATTTTTAGATTTGACCAATTTATAGAAAAGTGCAATAAGATTTGATGTCAGCCCATTAGTATCATTTGATACACAGTAAAGAAGTATACTTTCATAATATGCTCATTTGATGTCTTAAATGTTACATATCAGCTGTTACAACAATGAGGTGAGCCGTTGTAGCTACTCAAATTATTGTTTGATTGTAGCCCAACAATATTTTCCAAAACTGTACTATTACAGGTCAAAACTTGGCACATAATGATTTAGTTTTCATATATTCCTCCTCCCCAAAAATGATAAGCTGCAGATATCAAACCTATCAGGCATTGCTAGAGGCAGTCTCTAGTGCATCTAATGTTGTCTCTAGTGCAGTCTCCTTTCTGTAAAGTGGCACTCTTCCACCGAGTTCCTTCAGCCTCATTACCATGTCATGCAACCATTCGAAGGTGAGCTTGTTCTGCTTATTGAATTCCTCCCTCACCTCTGGATGCACCCTAAACCAGTCCCCCAACATCTTGTGGACATGGGATCTAACCATTCTCCATGGCACAGGGTACTGCTCACACAGCTTCAAATATTCAATCACTAGATCAGCCTGGTCCAAGCTGCTATCTCCATTCCCCTCACCATCTTCTTTCCATTCCTTTGTCCTGAAACCAGCAAAAAGTGCTGGATTTTCTAGAAGAGTTTCAGCTGAAAGCACACCATCAGCACCAGTATGTTCCAGGCAATTCTTCACATCCTCCATGTGGCGAATGTTTCCATTTGCAAGAACAGGTACTCTAAGTGCATCCTTCACAGCCTTGATGGCATCCCAGTCAGCTCGAAATTTCTTCCCATCCTTTTCATCTCTTGTCCGACCATGGACAGCCACAAGAGAAGCACCAGCTTCCTCGAGCATCTTCGCATAGGCTAATGTGTCTTCTAGTCGTGGAAATACACCTAATCTTAACTGACACTGGAACATGAAGATTAGCTGCTAGATTCTGCACAAGGGATTTTACGAGGGGAAGGTTGTCCATGAGAAATGCTCCGTAGTTACCCCGTCTTGCAATACGCTGTGGGCAACTGCAAGGGAATATATTAACGTGATTCAGAAGAGCATGGAACCATATTTTCAAGCAATACTATATATGGGGAAATGATATATGTCAACTAGAAATATACCCGTGGAAGATTCAGCACTAGTGCTCTAAGCAAGCTAAGAAAGCAGTTGGCCGCAGATAAACTAGCACTTTTTAAAGCAGTAGGGATCGAGTCGAGTGTGCAGAGAATGGCCTAGCATGGTGGCATATTCTTCATCGCATTAGCATCACTTGTGACCTTGTGTAGCACTAATATTACGCTTTGAGGCAGCACTAACAAGGTTACTCAACGACTTTGTCCAGGAGCAAGTTATTTTTGTAGAGTATATGATGTTTATGTAAGTAGATTATTTATGCCATTCCAAATGTGGAGTAAATTACAATCAAACACTACATAAGTAAATATGAATAGATCAACAAAGCAGCATAATGAATTGTACATACCCAAAATTGATATCAACATAGTCGCAATATGGTTCCACCATCTTTGCAGCTTGTAACAAAATATCAGGATCATTGGCACAAAACTGAACAAAAAGTGGCCGGTCCTCCTGTATAAGGTGCAATGGACATTACATTCCTTGCAAGATAAATACAAATCATAACCAAAAACAAAGCTCTGCAAAATAACAGACGAATAGACCTAATCATGTAACTGCCGACCGGATCATGTAATTGTCAAACGACCCTAATGTCCAAACAATTGTTAGTTCGTTATCCAGCATAAGAATTCTTTGTGGTACTTCACCGGTCCAAACATGGGCCTAATAATTCAGTAAATTCTGCCCATCCCGAACTACCACTTAAATCTGGAAATGTATTAGAATCAAACAAAACTGCCTAACCATATCTGCATCTATAGCAAAGCTATTATTCTACCAGTCTGAACTGTAATGGCGAATCAAGTATAAGGCATACACTACAGCATCCGTCTAAACTTAAAATTACACCCCAGTTGCTATGGTAGTGGACTGGAAGCTCCTAACCACCAATTACCTTGCACGTGGTGAACTCCATGGACCTGTACTTCTCGTTCTCGGAGAAGATGCGAGAGTGGAGCATAGGCGTGTACGCCGCGTCGGCGCCGTAGCGGCGGCACAACATGCGGAAGGGGAGCTCGGAGTTGTCCACCATCGGCGCCACCAGCAGCCGCGGGGACCCCAGCCGCCGCCAGTGCGCCCACGCGCGATCCACCCGCTCCTCCGTGGACACCGGCGGCGGCAGGAGCGGCGGGGCCGGCGCGAGGTCCTCCGCTTCTGACCCCGCGGTGCTCGCGCAGAGGCCCTCGTCGGGGTCGGCAGCCGTGGCCAGGTGAGCGGCGGCCGGCGACATGGCGGCGGGGCTAGGGGTTTAGGGAGGAGCGCAGGCGGCGGCGCGGTCTCGCTAGGAGAGGCGCGAGGCGGCGCAGTGGCATGCGGCTGCGGTGGCTCCTCGAATGTGGGCTGGCTGGCCTGCTTGGTTGGGTCGGGATTTTGTCTCTGGGCCACGTTCGGTTAGACAAGATCACACGACTAGCTTGCTTTTAATGGAAGCGGTTTTTGTTAATCTCTTTTTAAGTGTTTTTATTAATGTTTGAATAAAAAAGATTTCAAGTTCAAAAAAAAAAATAAAAATATTTCGCTCTACAAAATATATATATATATATATAGAAAATTCTCAAAACATAATTGTTGTCAGAATAAATGCATTTGAAAACTTTCCACAACAAAAAGAATGTAAGACACAACTGGCACGAATGCATAGCATATTTTTGTCACAAAATGTTTTGAAACAGACTTAAACATCAATTATAACGTTTTAGGGATTTTCATGAACTTCTAAATATTTTATTCAGATTTGTCGTATCTGATTCTATCTTTTTTTTTTTTTTTTTACAACAATCTGATTCTATCTTTATTGTTTTATTTGGAAAAGGTAGAACCATGATAGAGACATTGTATGCGTTTATTAAAAACCTTATGAAATATTTATCAAATTTATGACAAAAAAACACAAAACCGATAGCTTAAACAGGGTAAAATGAACCCTTTTTTTTTTTTTTTTTTTGTACAAGAAGTTAAACGGTTATGTCCCATAGGAATAGCTTTTGAAGCGTGTCTCGATATGAAAGATGAACTAAATTCGCCCAGTGTCATGACCCAGAAATAGGGCCCTGTAAGGGCAGGCCCGATAGGCCCAAGGGGCACCGGCGCCCGCCCCCGGCCTCACGCACGCGCCCCCGCCGCCGTCCCCTCCCTTCCGCGGATTCTTCTTCAAAGAATTAATTCGAGAAAAAGGAGGAAAAATATCTAGGATTATCTTTAGGTGTTTTGGTGTACAAGGGGATATCTCATCTATAAGGGAGACCCTTATTAGAAAATAAATAAATAGGACATGCTTGTAAAAGGTATTCCAATCTATAAGGAAACCTAAAGAGAGATTGCTTGTGATACAAGTCCCACTAGCCGGCTATATAAGTAAGGGGTCATGTAATCTTTTCCGGGCAACAAGCAATAAAGAAAGAGTTAAATGCACTGTAGCACCTTAAACTTGTTATGGTGTGCCATCTGGGTCCATCATCTTGCAAAACGCACATCTGGCACCTTAAACTTGTTATGGTGTGTCATCTAGGTCCATCATCTTGCAAAACGCACATCTAGCACCTTAAACTTGTCATGGTGTGCCATCTGGGTCCATCATCTTGCAAAACACACATCTGTCACCTTAAACAACTAAGCCGATTACTCGTGAAATAAACAACTAAGGTCGTGCACTCCGGATAGAGTACGCAAAGTAGTCAAGCGCGTCCTCCGCGGGCGCTTCACGGGGTCGGCGGCCGACGGCGCGTCGGAACAACGGCCGCCTCGCAGCCTCCTTGTGAGAAGGTTGTCGCGAACAATTCTCGTATGCTTGTTTGCCCTCCTCGTCGGCGTGCCTTTGATGAACCCCATGTGTTGCATTACAAGGATCTCTCCGCGTTTGGCGGCCGGGTACCTTAGTGAGTGGTCACTGCCGGGCGATCCGCTGCTCTCGCGGCGCCTTGGCCGATGAGGAGTCTTGTGCCTTGTAATATAGCGATGGAGATGCCGCTTTCTTGAGGACCCGGCCCAAATAAGCGCTTAATCCGTCCGTGAGGAGGGCTGCTTTCGGATATGCATTTTGCAAGATGATAGACCCATGGCATACCATGACAAGTTTAAGGTGTCGATGTGCGTTTTGCAAGATGGTGGACCCGGATGGCACATCATGACAAGTTTAAGGTATCGGATGTGCGTGCAAGATGATGGACCCGATGGCACACCATGACAAGTTTAAGGTGCTTCAAATGCATTTAACTCATAAAGAAATTTTATCCCAACTCCATCTCCTTCCTCCCCGCGCGCCCCCCACCCCTCTCCTTTTGCCCGATTACGCCGCCACCACCCGTCACCCGCGCCGCCCGGGCCGCCGCGCCACCGCCGCCCCGGCGTGGCTGCGTGCCGCCCTCCCCTCCCTCTTCCTCCTCTCGACGATCGCCAATTGGGTGTCAATTCCGTCCAATCTAGCCGGAATCGACACCAGGCTTTTAAAGAGAAGCGATTCCTTACGCCAGTGATTCTAAAGTCCCAGGGTCCAGAACATCCATCCAGCCATTTTTTCAGATACACGAAAGCGAGGGCACTTTCTTTTCTGTACTCATCACCGGCGTCGGCGTTGGAACCAACCCCATCTGGGCCCCGTACCTTTGAATTCTGGTCTCCTGGCAACAAAACACAGAATCATGTCAAACGAGGCACATCTAGAGACAAGAGCTATCGAGGTCGTAATTTGGCAGAAATGCTGTGGAAATGATGAGATCACGCCAGAAATGCCGTGGACAATATAGCTCAGTCTATCACGCTACAAACGGCTTAAGGCAGGGAACCGCCTACTGCATGCTTCAGTTAGGTTACGGCATCAAATGAAGTGGTTGTGGTTATTGCTACTACCGTGCAAGCAACAGCCAATGCCTGACGAGCTACACGAGAAGCATATATTCTCTATGCACTTTACAGTTCCACTGAAAAGCAAGAGACAGAGCAGGCGCAGCACAAAACGGCCAAAACTGTTGAAAAAAACGATCTATTCAACTACTGAGACATACTCGCATCATATCTCGGAGCACTGAAAAAAAAAAGTGAGCACTAGGAATCTAAAAAAAAATTACTACTGCACAACATACAGAACAATGACCAGTCGACTAACTAACTTCAGCAACCTGTCTGGTGCAGTCTTCCCATAGTCTGGTGTAGGGTATGAATGCACAAACTGCAAGGATCCCAGGGCTCATAAAGATTTCCCAAAGCTCAGAGGACGGCAGGTCCTAGACATCCATAACATCTGAGGAACACAAGGGAAAACAAAGTGAAGGAAATAAGTTAGAAAACAGCGATGATGGCAAAAGCAAAATTGCAGCTATTACATAGCATAGTAAATTGCAATATTCTCTGATATCCAATAAGAAAAAGAGCCTTTTGTTCAATAATTAGGGAACAGAAAAATTGAATAGTATACTTGTTATTGTCCCAGAGCACCACATGCACGCAGAAAGGCAACCTGAACCATGCCTAGCGAACCATATAGATAAACTAATGGGAGCAATCAATTGACTTTGAAGCATTCGATTGCTTCATTTCAGAAATCAGATTTCAATTTATCCAAATTCAGATTTATACAACCCAGGGTTCACTGCATAGTCAAATACTATATGTGGATATGTGCAGAGTTCAAGCATCTAAAAACAACATAAATCCATTATTTTATGTTTCCAACTGAACATCGTCTTCAGTTAAAGAACAAATTTCATGCCTTTGCTATTTACAAGTGCCAAGCACATAAATGTTAGCATAACCCCAAAAAAAAAAATTACCAGCATCTAAAAACATAGCGCATTGATGAGTCCAGTAAAGTTCAATTTATTCACTGTGGCTCTAAAAGATGGTAATGAATCTCAGTGGGCGCGGTAGAGTACACATATTACAATGTGCATTGAAATGCTACATGTAAGATTTTTAATGCATAAGTGTGATTCTGGCCTAAAAAGCTCATCACAACTAGCATGGGGGTTTGTGGCCAGTACATTACGATTCTGATGAGCAGATTCCCATCCAACATTACTTGTTTGAAAATAAATAAATATAGATCTACCATGTTGTCTCAAACATCATATACTTGCTGGTGTGATACAACCACACCACAATAAAGTGAGGATGGTGATTTCTTTTTTCATCCTCCAGACTAAATAGACATGAATATGTAAGAAGTATGGCTAGAATAATGAGTATGCATGCTGAGAAAGGAAAACACAAAGAAGTGGGAGTCCGCACCTAATGGCATATTATTGAATCCAATATAGAGCACATCATCATCACTGGGAAATGGGAATCACCTGAAGAAATGGATCACATAGATTAATGCAATTACCGGGTGCAGTCAAGAAGAACAGCAACAGTTGCAAGTAATAACAAACAACAATAGACATGGGCATGAATTTTGTTTTGAACATATGAAGAGTTCAAGATCAGAATCGAACTCCTATCATTAGACAATAAGTGATCTACTAATAACTTACTTGCCAATCATAATGCTTTGCTTGATACTCATAAACGAAAATGATTTGCTCAATGCAAGAAGAATAAGGACAGGTATCTAAAAAAAATAGCACTCTTACCTGTGCATTCACAGCATTCTTTCCAGTACACCAACTTCGAAAATCTGGTGTGGCAGTTGAAGAAGAAGCTGCTTGTGTGTTAGTCTGAAGATTGTCAGAAAAGCTTGAGGTTTGCTAGTCATGAGAACACATATGTTCCTGTAGAACATTATCCGTGTATTTATCGCGAGGTATCACTTCTGTACAGCAAACATGTCCAGGTGTCACGGATTTTCCTCCCCTCAAGACTACCATAGAAAGAATCTAAAAAAGACTTACATGGATTCTAGAAATTCTCCTGTATTTCTGCTGGCAGACTGCTGTGCATAATCATCTTCCAGATCAATTACAGGGATTGTTAAGCCCACTGCCCATATTGTGAACTCTAGCTTGTCCATCTGCAGCCTCATCTAAAATAATTTGCCCATCCTTGAAATGGTGTATATCTCCTGCATGTTGGTTGGCATCATTATTCAGAAGTATTTGCTTGCTGCTCAGATAATAGTTATCCGAATCATGAACACCCGAAGGAAAAGCCATGGGATTTGGCTCCATTTGGTGATGATCATCCGCACCATCACCTAGCAGCAACTGTTCATCGTTCACACGGTGACTGTCCAAAACTTTAACAGTATTGACCTGATCTATAAGCATCTGCTCGTTCTCCATCTGTTGCTCATCCACATTTTTCTTTAGAAGCATTTTCTCATTGTTCATATGGCAATTATCTGAAGTATGCACATCCTCCAGTAGGTGATTATCATGTGCATGCTTACCAGCCTCATTGTTCACATCATACTTCATCAAATCATGACCATCCTCCAGTAGGTGATTATCCTCTGTATTCTTGTCTTGAACTTGATTTTCTGAAGTATCATCCTGTGCATGTTCATCCACCTCATTGTTCAGATCATAGTTGTTCAAATCAGACTCATCCTCCAACATTTGATTGGCCCCTGCATGATCATCTTGACCTTGAATTTCTGAAGTATCATCGTTGGATTGTTGGTTCACCAGACCAACTAAATCAGGCACAGAATCACAAAGATCATCTGCTGGATGACCGCAAAGAAACCTCACAACCCACTTGAGTTTCAATGACATTGAGATCAAAAATTTTTGTACCAAGCTGGTAGCTCTTGCTCATCCCTACTGATATCACCAACAACAGTTTCACCTTCAGTTTGTGGAGTCTCTGTTTCATATCTTAATTCAGAGTAACCATCGATCACCATCAAATGTTGCGCTTGGTCATCTCTAAGACCACCAACACCAGTTTCGACCTCACCTTGAGGAGCCTCCATGTCATACCTTACTTCAGAGCAATTATTATTCTCTGCCAGTTGTTCTTGTTCATCTCTATCAAGATTACCAACACCAGTTTCAAATTCACTCTGTGGAGCCTCCATCTCATACTTTACTTCAGAGCAGCCATTAGCCTCTGTCAATGGTTGCTCTTGTTCATCTCTATAAAGATCACCAATAGCAGCTTCAGCTCCATTTTGTGGAGCCTCCGTCTCATACCTTGTTTCAGAGCAACCATTACCCTCTGTCAATGGTTGCTCTTGTTCATCTCTATACAGATCACTAACAGCAGTTTCAGCTCCGTTTTGTGGAGCCTCCATTTCATACCTTGTTTCAGAGCAAACATTGTTCTCTGCCAATGGTTGCTCTTGTTCATCTCTATAAAGATCACTAACAGCAGTTTCAGCTCCATTTTGTGGAGCCTCCATTTCATACATTGTTACAGAGCAAACATTGTTCTCTGTCAATGGCTCCACCATAGATGCATCCATGTGCGCAATGCCAGTTTCCATTCCCTCCTCAGTATTGCTGACCTGGGACTGTCTATGGACAGGTTCTTCAATAGATTCAGATATATGAACATGCACGTCAGGCGGTTGGCTCTGGGTGTCATCCATTTCATCACCATCTTCATCATTCAGATCAGAGGCAGCAAACTCACCATCCTCGTCTTCAGAAATCTCTTCTGCATACTCACCGTCCTCACCTTCAGACTTGTCTTGAGCTTGATCTAGTCCAGCAGTCTCTGAGCCCACCTGCTTATCTTCAATAGCCCCAGCTTCAACAGCACTGTCATTCATCTCCATAACCACCACTGAACTAGGAACCTTCAGCTGCCTTGATATCTCATATACACCCGCATTGTGCACATTTCCATCACCACCAGCAGCAGGAGCAACGCCAGGGGCTGGCACCTTGGAGCGATACAAATCACGATTGCCTGCTCGCAAATCTGGATCTCTCCTGCTGCCACTGTAGTAGTTCCTTGTCCTGCTCCTGCTCCTGCTTCTGCTTCTGCTCCTGCTTCTGCTCCTACTTCTCCTCCTTCGATCTACTCTGCCATCAGCCGGAGCCCGGCGATCATTATGTGAATAGGACCTTGACATTGGTGGTCTCTTGGGCTCATTGTAGTCTCGTGTCCGGCGGCCACCCCGGTCGGCATCACCGCCACCGCCATCGTTGTATTTGCGCCTCCCATCAAAGCTGTGGCTCCTCCTGTCCCACCCCGACCTCTTGGCTTCTCTGTCGTCGTCCCACTTTGAGACACGGCCCAAGTCCCCGGCTCCACTTCCACTCCGCCGCCACCTCGGGCCGTCGTCCTCGTCTCTCATCCTCCCGTAGCTGGAGGAAGCCGGAGCTGGAACCGGAACCGGAGCCTCGTCTCTCATCCTCCCGTAGCCGGAGTGAGCCGGAGCTGGAACCGGAACCGGAGCCGGAGCCGGAGCCGAAGCGGGAGCGGGAGCCCGAGCATGAACAGGGAGCGGCGGGCTCGGGGCGGTAACTGGGATTGTGATTCGGGTCCTCCCTTGCCAGGAGAAGGTGCTCGGGGAGGAGTCCTTTGGCGACCAAGTAGTGAGCGGCCAGGCGGCCGGCCTCGAGCAGGATGTGCCCGCGCGAACTCCTCTCGGCGGCGGCGGAGGCGAAGCCGTTGGGGAGGGATTCGGATTCTCCTCATATCGCCGCGGCGGGGGCGGCAGCTCGGAGCTGCGTCTCTTCGGCTGGGGCGGGGGCGGGTCACGCGGGCGGCGCTGGTGGCGCGGCGACGGCGGCGGGGCCGGGGATCGGCGACGGTAGCGTCCTCCCGACGACGGCGGCGGCGGATCACGGCCCCGAATGCGGGACCTCGGCTGCATGGATGGATTCTCTCCGGCCCCTGGCCCGGAGGAGCTGCGCGTTCGGTGTGTCTGGTTAAATCCGGCGGGGCTCTGCCTCTGCCTGCCTCTCCCTTCGTTCCGGGCGGTGCGATCGAGCAGGGCAGCCAAGCCAGCGTCCGTTCAGTGGCGTGGCGTGCGTTCGGAGCCCGGCGAGTCGCAGATCCGGTGTCGCAGCGTCCTTTCGTGGTCCCCGCCGGCTTGAGGCGGCGGCGGCGGCGCGCTTGGGGCCCCGGAGGCGGCGACGAGATTTGGTGCTGCGGGTGTGTGCGAGGGTTTGGTTGCGTTGCGCGAGTGGAGAATGGGGGCCGACGACACGACACAGATAAGAGGGAGACGAGGACAGAGGAGCGGAGAGTGCGTGCCGGGCGCCTGCCTCCTGTTTTTTACTGCAGCCCATACCCCCACTTTTACTGTTACTGCGGGTGTATCTAGGCTCCAAGGCCCTCCATGATCTATCGTGTCGGTATATAAGTGTAGACTTTAAAATTAAATATATATATATATATATATATATATATATATATATATATATATATATATATACGGCCTGGCCTAAAATGCACCCGGATGCATTCTCTGCATACAAAATGCACCCACCCCGCAACAAACGAGCACCCGGGCCGCCTCTCAAACAAAACAACAAGCGGCGCATGGGCCAACGAGGCCTTGACAAACCAAAATCTCCCCCACAGCGCGCTTCTCTCCTCGAAATAAACTCGCGTGGCCCGCGTGCTCCAACTAACAAAGTGTCCTACCATGACACGCCGCCCCCCACCCCCCTGTTCGATTTTTGAAATCTCCATCATTGTCTCTGTCTCCCGACTCCTCCGCCTCGCCTCCGCATCCGCCCTCGCCCCCAACACCGCCTCCACAAAGAACTTCAGCCGGTGAATTCATGGGGCCGCCTCAAAAACGCATCTATGGCCATGGCCGCCTCGCCCCAACTCCGCCTCCGCCTCCGCATCGCCCGCCGCCTGCCGCCACCTCGACCTCGCCTCCGCCCCCAACACCACCTCCACACCCCAAAAAACAGAATCACGGTGGGGGATCGATAGGGACGCTTCCAATCGAGCCGGCCCACGCAGCCTATGGTCATGGCGGATTCTCGATGATTCGCACCCTAGCCTTGCGCGACGTCTGAGGAGGACGGCCGGGACCCGCCGCAAGTCCGGCAAAGAAGGGTACTTAAGGCCGTCCTCAACACCGACGCAACTAAGTTTCCAGTCCTCGCGCACATGGCGACACGAAGTGTTGATCCGCTACACCATACCAAAGACAATCGACACACGCCCGGCGACGTTGGCTCCGGGGACATGGCTACCCCCGCATACGAGCACCTCTTCGATGCGTACGCGACCCAAAAACAATTCTATGTTACAAACAAATTACATCTAAACCGCCTGCGCTATTTGCAACACCATGATGACTGTAATTGCGACATTGGTATTCTATTTACGCTTCCTGTTCTCAATTGCTAGGCGGCAAATTACACTATGATGA
>JADLZK010003044.1:0-96292 GCA_015847255.1 Hyparrhenia diplandra | reverse complement strand
TCCTATGTATCTTTTCATTAGCCGTTCCCCTTCTTGTTTTGATGCGTGGAGTGCGACCTGATTTATTTTTCGATGGAATTCAAAGATTTCACTCTAAACAAGTGCTACTATGAGGCCTATGACAAGTGATTCTTAAAAACATATACTAACGGTTGGGGGGCGCAGCATAATTGATCCTACCATCGTCTAACCTATCCACCCTAACTTCCTATGTATCTTTAGGTAATGGTTCCCCTTCTTGTTTTGATGCGTGGAGGTCGACCCGATAGAGATTTTTGATGGAATTCAAAGATTTCACTCTAAACAAGTGCTACTATGAGGCCTATGACAAGTGATTCTTGGAAAAACTCTCTAATGGTCCACTTCTTCAAATTTAGGTTCTCTAGGGTGAGGCATTTGATTCCACAACCGTGAAAAAAAGTCTAGCTCGATCCTATAGCGGATTGGAAACTTCTCTTTTTGTTACGAGTTCGCGTTGAAATCAGCGCCCGGCGATGCCTAATGTCACAACCAAAAACATATATTAGCGGTTGGGGAGCATAGCGTAATTGATCCTACCATCGTCTAACCTATCCACCCTAACTTCCTATGTACCTTTAGGTGTCGTTCCCCTTCTTGTTTTGATGCGTGGGTCGACCGACGAGATTTTTGATGGAATTCAAAGATTTCACTCTAAACAAGTGCTACTATGAGGCCTATGACAAGTGATTCTTGGAAAAACTCTCTAATGGTCCACTTCTTCAAATTTAGGTTCTCTAGGGTGAGGCATTTGATTCCACAACCGTGAAAAAGTCTAGCTTCGATCCTATAGCGGATTGGAAACTTCTCTTTGTTACGAGTTCATTGAAAATCAGCGCCCGGCCGATGCCTAATGTCACAACCAAAACATATACTAACGGTTGGGGAAGCATAGCGTAATTGATCCTACCATCGTCTAACCTATCCACCCTAACTTCCTATGTATCTTTAGGTTGTGGATTCCCCTTCTTGTTTTGATGCGTGGAGTGCGACCAGAGATTTTTCGATGGAATTCAAAGATTTCACTCTAAACAAGTGCTACTATGAGGCCTATGACAAGTGATTCTTGGAAAAACTCTCTAATGGTCCACTTCTTCAAATTTAGGTTCTCTAGGGTGAGGCATTTGATTCCACAACCGTGAAAAAAAGTCTAGCTCGATCCTATAGCGGATTGGAAACTTCTCTTTGTTACGAGTTCACGTTGAAATCAGCGCCCGGCGATGCCTAATGTCACAACCAAAAACATATACTAACGGTTGGGGAGCATAGCGTAATTGATCCTACCATCGTCTAACCTATCCACCCTAACTTCCTATGTATCTTTAGGTGTCGTTCCCCTTCTTGTTTTGATGCGTAGGTCGACCCGCCGATTTTCGATGGAATTCAAAGATTTCCTCTAAACAAGTGCTACTATGAGGCCTATGACAAGTGATTCTTGGAAAAACTCTCTAATGGTCCACTTCTTCAAATTTAGGTTCTCTAGGGTGAGGCATTTGATTCCACAACCGTGAAAAAGTCTAGCTTCGATCCTATAGCGGGATTGGAAACTTCTCTTTGTTACGAGTTCGCGTTGAAATCAGCGCCCGGCGATGCCTAATGTCACAACCAAAAACATATATTAGCGGTTGGGGAGCATAGCGTAATTGATCCTACCATCGTCTAACCTATCCACCCCTAACTTCCTATGTATCTTTAGGTATGGTTCCCCTTCTTGTTTTGATGCGTGGGTGCGACCGCGAGAGATTTTTGATGGAATTCAAAGATTTCACTCTAAACAAGTGCTACTATGAGGCCTATGACAAGTGATTCTTGGAAAAACTCTCTAATGGTCCACTTCTTCAAATTTAGGTTCTCTAGGGTGAGGCATTTGATTCCACAACCGTGAAAAAAGTCTAGCTTCGATCCTATAGCGGATTGGAAACTTCTCTTTGTTACGAGTTCCGCGTTGAAATCAGCGCCCGCGATGCCTAATGTCACAACCAAAAACATATACTAACGGTTGGGGAGCATAGCGTAATTGATCCTACCATCGTCTAACCTATCCACCCCTAACTTCCTATGTATCTTTAGGTATGTCGTTCCCCTTCTTGTTTTTGATGCGTGGGTCGACCGCGAGAGATTTTTCGATGGAATTCAAAGATTTCACTCTAAACAAGTGCTACTATGAGGCCTATGACAAGTGATTCTTGGAAAAACTCTCTAATGGTCCACTTCTTCAAATTTAGGTTCTCTAGGGTGAGGCATTTGATTCCACAACCGTGAAAAAGTCTAGCTCGATCCTATAGCGGATTGGAAACTTCTCTTTGTTACGAGTTCACGTTGAAATCAGCGCCCGCGATGCCTAATGTCACAACCAAAACATATACTAGCGGTTGGGGAGCATAGCGTAATTGATCCTACCATCGTCTAACCTATCCACCCTAACTTCCTATGTATCTTTTAGGTGTGGTTCCCCTTCTTGTTTTTGATGCGTAGGTCGACCGCGAGATTTTTCGATGGAATTCAAAGATTTCACTCTAAACAAGTGCTACTATGAGGCCTATGACAAGTGATTCTTGGAAAAACTCTCTAATGGTCCACTTCTTCAAATTTAGGTTCTCTAGGGTGAGGCATTTGATTCCACAACCGTGAAAAAAGTCTAGCTCGATCCTATAGCGGATTGGAAACTTCTCTTTGTTACGAGTTCACGTTGAAATCAGCGCCCGGCGATGCCTAATGTCACAACCAAAAACATATACTAGCGGTTGGGGAGCATAGCGTAATTGATCCTACCATCGTCTAACCTATCCACCCTAACTTCCTATGTATCTTTAGGTGTGGTTCCCCTTCTTGTTTTGATGCGTGGAGTCGACCGCGAGAGATTTTTCGATGGAATTCAAAGATTTCACTCTAAACAAGTGCTACTATGAGGCCTATGACAAGTGATTCTTGGAAAAACTCTCTAATGGTCCACTTCTTCAAATTTAGGTTCTCTAGGGTGAGGCATTTGATTCCACAACCGTGAAAAAAAAGTCTAGCTCGATCCTATAGCGGATTGGAAACTTCTCTTTGTTACGAGTTCACGCTGAAATCAGCGCCCGATGCCTAATGTCACAACCAAAAACATATATTAGCGGTTGGGGAGCATAGCGTAATTGATCCTACCATCGTCTAACCTATCCACCCTAACTTCCTATGTATCTTTAGTGTCGTTCCCCTTCTTGTTTTTCGGTGCGTAGGTGGACCTGAGAGATTTTCGATGGAATTCAAAGATTTCACTCTAAACAAGTGCTACTATGAGGCCTATGACAAGTGATTCTTGGAAAAACTCTCTAATGGTCCACTTCTTCAAATTTAGGTTCTCTAGGGTGAGGCATTTGATTCCACAACCGTGAAAAAGTCTAGCTCGATCCTATAGCGGATTGGAAACTTCTCTTTGTTACGAGTTCGCGCTTGAAATCAGCGCCCGGCCGATGCCTAATGTCACAACCAAAAACATATATACTAGCGGTTGGGGAGCATAGCGTAATTGATCCTACCATCGTCTAACCTATCCACCCTAACTTCCTATGTATCTTTTAGGTGTCGTTCCCCTTCTTGTTTTGATGCGTAGGTGGACCGCCTGAGAGATTTTCGATGGAATTCAAAGATTTCACTCTAAACAAGTGCTACTATGAGGCCTATGACAAGTGATTCTTGGAAAAACTCTCTAATGGTCCACTTCTTCAAATTTAGGTTCTCTAGGGTGAGGCATTTGATTCCACAACCGTGAAAAAGTCTAGCTCGATCCTATAGCGGGATTGGAAACTTCTCTTTGTTACGAGTTCGCGCTGAAATCAGCGCCAGCGGCCGATGCCTAATGTCACAACCAAAAACATATACTAGCGGTTGGGGAGCATAGCGTAATTGATCCTACCATCGTCTAACCTATCCACCCTAACTTCCTATGTATCTTTAGGTAATGGTTCCCCTTCTTGTTTTGATGCGTAGGTCGACCTGAGAGATTTTTCGATGGAATTCAAAGATTTCACTCTAAACAAGTGCTACTATGAGGCCTATGACAAGTGATTCTTGGAAAAACTCTCTAATGGTCCACTTCTTCAAATTTAGGTTCTCTAGGGTGAGGCATTTGATTCCACAACCGTGAAAAAGTCTAGCTCGATCCTATAGCGGGATTGGAAACTTCTCTTTGTTACGAGTTCGCGTTGAAATCAGCGCCCGGCGATGCCTAATGTCACAACCAAAAACATATACTAGCGGTTGGGGAGCATAGCGTAATTGATCCTACCATCGTCTAACCTATCCACCCTAACTTCCTATGTATCTTTTTAGGTATGTCGTTCCCCTTCTTGTTTTGATGCGTAGGTGCGACCGCGAGAGATTTTCGATGGAATTCAAAGATTTCACTCTAAACAAGTGCTACTATGAGGCCTATGACAAGTGATTCTTGGAAAAACTCTCTAATGGTCCACTTCTTCTTCAAATTTAGGTTCTCTAGGGTGAGGCATTTGATTCCACAACCGTGAAAAAGTCTAGCTCGATCCTATAGCGGGATTGGAAACTTCTCTTTGTTACGAGTTCCGCGTTGAAATCAGCGCCCGGCGATGCCTAATGTCACAACCAAAAACATATACTAGCGGTTGGGGAGCATAGCGTAATTGATCCTACCATCGTCTAACCTATCCACCCTAACTTCCTATGTATCTTTAGTGTGGTTCCCCTTCTTGTTTTGATGCGTAGGTCGACCGCGAGATTTTTTAGATGGAATTCAAAGATTTCACTCTAAACAAGTGCTACTATGAGGCCTATGACAAGTGATTCTTGGAAAAACTCTCTAATGGTCCACTTCTTCAAATTTAGGTTCTCTAGGGTGAGGCATTTGATTCCACAACCGTGAAAAGTCTAGCTCGATCCTATAGCGGATTGGAAACTTCTCTTTGTTACGAGTTCACGTTGAAATCAGCGCCCGGCCGATGCCTAATGTCACAACCAAAAACATATATTAACGGTTGGGGAGCATAGCGTAATTGATCCTACCATCGTCTAACCTATCCACCCCTAACTTCCTATGTATCTTTAGTGTGGTTCCCCTTCTTGTTTTGATGCGTAGGTCGACCGCGAGATTTTTCGATGGAATTCAAAGATTTCACTCTAAACAAGTGCTACTATGAGGCCTATGACAAGTGATTCTTGGAAAAACTCTCTAATGGTCCACTTCTTCAAATTTAGGTTCTCTAGGGTGAGGCATTTGATTCCACAACCGTGAAAAAAGTCTAGCTCGATCCTATAGCGGATTGGAAACTTCTCTTTGTTACGAGTTCGCGCTGAAATCAGCGCCCGGCGATGCCTAATGTCACAACCAAAAACATATATTAGCGGTTGGGGAGCATAGCGTAATTGATCCTACCATCGTCTAACCTATCCACCCTAACTTCCTATGTATCTTTAGGTGTCGTTCCCCTTCTTGTTTTGATGCGTAGGTCGACCACGAGATTTTTAGATGGAATTCAAAGATTTCACTCTAAACAAGTGCTACTATGAGGCCTATGACAAGTGATTCTTGGAAAAACTCTCTAATGGTCCACTTCTTCAAATTTAGGTTCTCTAGGGTGAGGCATTTGATTCCACAACCGTGAAAAAGTCTAGCTCGATCCTATAGCGGATTGGAAACTTCTCTTTGTTAAGTTCGCGCTGAAATCAGCGCCCGGCGGATGCCTAATGTCACAACCAAAAACATATACTAACGGTTGGGGAGCATAGCGTAATTGATCCTACCATCGTCTAACCTATCCACCCCTAACTTCCTATGTATCTTTTAGTGTCGTTCCCCTTCTTGTTTTGATGCGTAGGTCGACCGACGAGAGATTTTTCGATGGAATTCAAAGATTTCACTCTAAACAAGTGCTACTATGAGGCCTATGACAAGTGATTCTTGGAAAAACTCTCTAATGGTCCACTTCTTCAAATTTAGGTTCTCTAGGGTGAGGCATTTGATTCCACAACCGTGAAAAAGTCTAGCTCGATCCTATAGCGGGATTGGAAACTTCTCTTTGTTACGAGTTCACGTTGAAATCAGCGCCCGGCGATGCCTAATGTCACAACCAAAAACATATATTAGCGGTTGGGGAGCATAGCGTAATTGATCCTACCATCGTCTAACCTATCCACCCTAACTTCCTATGTATCTTTAGGTGTGGTTCCCCTTCTTGTTTTGATGCGTAGGTCGACCTGAGAGATTTTTTAGATGGAATTCAAAGATTTCACTCTAAACAAGTGCTACTATGAGGCCTATGACAAGTGATTCTTGGAAAAACTCTCTAATGGTCCACTTCTTCAAATTTAGGTTCTCTAGGGTGAGGCATTTGATTCCACAACCGTGAAAAAAGTCTAGCTCGATCCTATAGCGGATTGGAAACTTCTCTTTGTTACGAGTTCACGTTGAAATCAGCGCCCGGCGATGCCTAATGTCACAACCAAAAACATATACTAGCGGTTGGGGAGCATAGCGTAATTGATCCTACCATCGTCTAACCTATCCACCCTAACTTCCTATGTATCTTTTAGGTGTGGTTCCCCTTCTTGTTTTGATGCGTTAGGTCGACCGCGAGAGATTTTCGATGGAATTCAAAGATTTCACTCTAAACAAGTGCTACTATGAGGCCTATGACAAGTGATTCTTGGAAAAACTCTCTAATGGTCCACTTCTTCAAATTTAGGTTCTCTAGGGTGAGGCATTTGATTCCACAACCGTGAAAAAGTCTAGCTCGATCCTATAGCGGATTGGAAACTTCTCTTTGTTACGAGTTCACGTTGAAATCAGCGCCAGGCGATGCCTAATGTCACAACCAAAAACATATATTAGCGGTTGGGGAGCATAGCGTAATTGATCCTACCATCGTCTAACCTATCCACCCTAACTTCCTATGTATCTTTAGGTGTCGTTCCCCTTCTTGTTTTGATGCGTAGGTGACCCGAGAGATTTTCGATGGAATTCAAAGATTTCACTCTAAACAAGTGCTACTATGAGGCCTATGACAAGTGATTCTTGGAAAAACTCTCTAATGGTCCACTTCTTCAAATTTAGGTTCTCTAGGGTGAGGCATTTGATTCCACAACCGTGAAAAAGTCTAGCTTCGATCCTATAGCGGGATTGGAAACTTCTCTTTGTTACGAGTTCACGTTGAAATCAGCGCCCGGCGATGCCTAATGTCACAACCAAAAACATATACTAGCGGTTGGGGAGCATAGCGTAATTGATCCTACCATCGTCTAACCTATCCACCCTAACTTCCTATGTATCTTTTTAGGTGTGGTTCCCCTTCTTGTTTTGATGCGTAGGTCGACCTGAGATGATGGAATTCAAAGATTTCACTCTAAACAAGTGCTACTATGAGGCCTATGACAAGTGATTCTTGGAAAAACTCTCTAATGGTCCACTTCTTCAAATTTAGGTTCTCTAGGGTGAGGCATTTGATTCCACAACCGTGAAAAAAAGTCTAGCTCGATCCTATAGCGGGATTGGAAACTTCTCTTTGTTACGAGTTCACGTTGAAATCAGCGCCCGGCGATGCCTAATGTCACAACCAAAAACATATACTAACGGTTGGGGAGCATAGCGTAATTGATCCTACCATCGTCTAACCTATCCACCCTAACTTCCTATGTATCTTTAGGTATGGATTCCCCTTCTTGTTTTGATGCGTAGGTCGACCACCGAGAGATTTTCGATGGAATTCAAAGATTTCACTCTAAACAAGTGCTACTATGAGGCCTATGACAAGTGATTCTTGGAAAAACTCTCTAATGGTCCACTTCTTCAAATTTAGGTTCTCTAGGGTGAGGCATTTGATTCCACAACCGTGAAAAAGTCTAGCTCGATCCTATAGCGGATTGGAAACTTCTCTTTGTTCTGAGTTCGCGCTGAAATCAGCGCCCGGCGATGCCTAATGTCACAACCAAAAACATATATATTAACGGTTGGGGGGAGCATAGCGTAATTGATCCTACCATCGTCTAACCTATCCACCCCTAACTTCCTATGTATCTTTAGGTGTGGATTCCCCTTCTTGTTTTGATGCGTAGGTCGACCACCGAGAGATTTTCGATGGAATTCAAAGATTTCACTCTAAACAAGTGCTACTATGAGGCCTATGACAAGTGATTCTTGGAAAAACTCTCTAATGGTCCACTTCTTCAAATTTAGGTTCTCTAGGGTGAGGCATTTGATTCCACAACCGTGAAAAAGTCTAGCTTCGATCCTATAGCGGATTGGAAACTTCTCTTTGTTACGAGTTCACGCGCTGAAATCAGCGCCCGGCGATGCCTAATGTCACAACCAAAAACATATACTAACGGTTGGGGAGCATAGCGTAATTGATCCTACCATCGTCTAACCTATCCACCCTAACTTCCTATGTATCTTTAGGTGTGGTTCCCCTTCTTGTTTTTTGATGCGTGGGTCGACCACGAGATTTTTGATGGAATTCAAAGATTTCACTCTAAACAAGTGCTACTATGAGGCCTATGACAAGTGATTCTTGGAAAAACTCTCTAATGGTCCACTTCTTCAAATTTAGGTTCTCTAGGGTGAGGCATTTGATTCCACAACCGTGAAAAAAGTCTAGCTCGATCCTATAGCGGATTGGAAACTTCTCTTTGTTACGAGTTCGCGAAATCAGCGCCCGCCCGATGCCTAATGTCACAACCAAAAACATATACTAACGGTTGGGAGCATAGCGTAATTGATCCTACCATCGTCTAACCTATCCACCCTAACTTCCTATGTATCTTTAGTGTCGTTCCCCTTCTTGTTTTGATGCGTAGGTCGACCGCGAGATTTTTCGATGGAATTCAAAGATTTCACTCTAAACAAGTGCTACTATGAGGCCTATGACAAGTGATTCTTGGAAAAACTCTCTAATGGTCCACTTCTTCAAATTTAGGTTCTCTAGGGTGAGGCATTTGATTCCACAACCGTGAAAAAAGTCTAGCTCGATCCTATAGCGGGATTGGAAACTTCTCTTTGTTACGAGTTCACGTTGAAATCAGCGCCCGGCGATGCCTAATGTCACAACCAAAAACATATATTAACGGTTGGGGAGCATAGCGTAATTGATCCTACCATCGTCTAACCTATCCACCCTAACTTCCTATGTACCTTTAGGTGTCGTTCCCCTTCTTGTTTTGATGCGTAGGTCGACCGCGAGATTTTCGATGGAATTCAAAGATTTCACTCTAAACAAGTGCTACTATGAGGCCTATGACAAGTGATTCTTGGAAAAACTCTCTAATGGTCCACTTCTTCAAATTTAGGTTCTCTAGGGTGAGGCATTTGATTCCACAACCGTGAAAAAGTCTAGCTCGATCCTATAGCGGGATTGGAAACTTCTCTTTGTTACGAGTTCACGTTGAAATCAGCGCCCGGCGATGCCTAATGTCACAACCAAAAAACATATACTAGCGGTTGGGGAGCATAGCGTAATTGATCCTACCATCGTCTAACCTATCCACCCTAACTTCCTATGTATCTTTAGTGTCGTTCCCCTTCTTGTTTTGATGCGTAGGTCGACCTGAGAGATTTTCGATGGAATTCAAAGATTTCACTCTAAACAAGTGCTACTATGAGGCCTATGACAAGTGATTCTTGGAAAAACTCTCTAATGGTCCACTTCTTCAAATTTAGGTTCTCTAGGGTGAGGCATTTGATTCCACAACCGTGAAAAAGTCTAGCTCGATCCTATAGCGGGATTGGAAACTTCTCTTTGTT
Source organism: Hyparrhenia diplandra (assembly GCA_015847255.1). NCBI lineage: Eukaryota > Viridiplantae > Streptophyta > Magnoliopsida > Poales > Poaceae > Hyparrhenia > Hyparrhenia diplandra. The sequence continues at coordinate 86,529 of JADLZK010003044.1, read as the reverse complement.
ACGAGTTCGCGTTGAAATCAGCGCCCGCCGATGCCTAATGTCACAACCAAAAACATATACTAACGGTTGGGGAAGCATAGCGTAATTGATCCTACCATCGTCTAACCTATCCACCCCTAACTTCCTATGTATCTTTAGGTATGTCGTTCCCCTTCTTGTTTTGATGCGTAGGTCGACCACCGAGAGATTTTCGATGGAATTCAAAGATTTCACTCTAAACAAGTGCTACTATGAGGCCTATGACAAGTGATTCTTGGAAAAACTCTCTAATGGTCCACTTCTTCAAATTTAGGTTCTCTAGGGTGAGGCATTTGATTCCACAACCGTGAAAAAGTCTAGCTTCGATCCTATAGCGGGATTGGAAACTTCTCTTTGTTACGAGTTCACGCGTTGAAATCAGCGCCCGGCGATGCCTAATGTCACAACCAAAAACATATACTAACGGTTGGGGAGCATAGCGTAATTGATCCTACCATCGTCTAACCTATCCACCCTAACTTCCTATGTATCTTTAGGTAATGGTTCCCCTTCTTGTTTTTGATGCGTAGGTCGACCGCGAGATTTTTCGATGGAATTCAAAGATTTCACTCTAAACAAGTGCTACTATGAGGCCTATGACAAGTGATTCTTGGAAAAACTCTCTAATGGTCCACTTCTTCAAATTTAGGTTCTCTAGGGTGAGGCATTTGATTCCACAACCGTGAAAAAGTCTAGCTCGATCCTATAGCGGATTGGAAACTTCTCTTTGTTACGAGTTCACGTTGAAATCAGCGCCCGGCCGATGCCTAATGTCACAACCAAAAACATATACTAACGGTTGGGGAGCATAGCGTAATTGATCCTACCATCGTCTAACCTATCCACCCTAACTTCCTATGTATCTTTAGGTGTCGTTCCCCTTCTTGTTTTTCGATGCGTAGGTCGACCTGAGATTTTCGATGGAATTCAAAGATTTCACTCTAAACAAGTGCTACTATGAGGCCTATGACAAGTGATTCTTGGAAAAACTCTCTAATGGTCCACTTCTTCAAATTTAGGTTCTCTAGGGTGAGGCATTTGATTCCACAACCGTGAAAAAGTCTAGCTCGATCCTATAGCGGGATTGGAAACTTCTCTTTGTTACGAGTTCGCGCTGAAATCAGCGCCCGGCGATGCCTAATGTCACAACCAAAAACATATATTAACGGTTGGGGAGCATAGCGTAATTGATCTACCATCGTCTAACCTATCCACCCTAACTTCCTATGTATCTTTTAGTGTCGTTCCCCTTCTTGTTTTGATGCGTAGGTCGACCGAGAGAGATTTTTCGATGGAATTCAAAGATTTCACTCTAAACAAGTGCTACTATGAGGCCTATGACAAGTGATTCTTGGAAAAACTCTCTAATGGTCCACTTCTTCAAATTTAGGTTCTCTAGGGTGAGGCATTTGATTCCACAACCGTGAAAAAGTCTAGCTCGATCCTATAGCGGATTGGAAACTTCTCTTTGTTACGAGTTCACGCTTGAAATCAGCGCCCGGCCGATGCCTAATGTCACAACCAAAAACATATATTAACGGTTGGGGAGCGCATAGCGTAATTGATCCTACCATCGTCTAACCTATCCACCCTAACTTCCTATGTACCTTTAGTAATCGTTCCCCTTCTTGTTTTGATGCGTGGGTCGACCCGAGAGATTTTCGATGGAATTCAAAGATTTCACTCTAAACAAGTGCTACTATGAGGCCTATGACAAGTGATTCTTGGAAAAACTCTCTAATGGTCCACTTCTTCAAATTTAGGTTCTCTAGGGTGAGGCATTTGATTCCACAACCGTGAAAAAGTCTAGCTCGATCCTATAGCGGATTGGAAACTTCTCTTTGTTACGAGTTCACGCTGAAATCAGCGCCCGGCGATGCCTAATGTCACAACCAAAAACATATACTAACGGTTGGGGAGCATAGCGTAATTGATCCTACCATCGTCTAACCTATCCACCCTAACTTCCTATGTATCTTTAGTGTGTCGTTCCCCTTCTTGTTTTGATGCGTAGGTCGACCACGAGAGATTTTTCGATGGAATTCAAAGATTTCACTCTAAACAAGTGCTACTATGAGGCCTATGACAAGTGATTCTTGGAAAAACTCTCTAATGGTCCACTTCTTCAAATTTAGGTTCTCTAGGGTGAGGCATTTGATTCCACAACCGTGAAAAAAGTCTAGCTCGATCCTATAGCGGATTGGAAACTTCTCTTTGTTACGAGTTCGCGTTGAAATCAGCGCCCGGCGATGCCTAATGTCACAACCAAAAACATATACTAACGGTTGGGGAGCATAGCGTAATTGATCCTACCATCGTCTAACCTATCCACCCTAACTTCCTATGTATCTTTAGGTGTCGTTCCCCTTCTTGTTTTGATGCGTAGGTCGACCGCGAGAGATTTTCGATGGAATTCAAAGATTTCACTCTAAACAAGTGCTACTATGAGGGCCTATGACAAGTGATTCTTGGAAAAACTCTCTAATGGTCCACTTCTTCAAATTTAGGTTCTCTAGGGTGAGGCATTTGATTCCACAACCGTGAAAAAAGTCTAGCTCGATCCTATAGCGGATTGGAAACTTCTCTTTGTTACGAGTTCGCGTTGAAATCAGCGCCCGGCGATGCCTAATGTCACAACCAAAAACATATATTAACGGTTGGGGAGCATAGCGTAATTGATCCTACCATCGTCTAACCTATCCACCCTAACTTCCTATGTATCTTTTTAAATGTCGTTCCCTTCTTGTTTTTCGATGCGTAGGTCGGTCAACAGATTTTTCGATGGAATTCAAAGATTTCACTCTAAACAAGTGCTACTATGAGGCCTATGACAAGTGATTCTTGGAAAAACTCTCTAATGGTCCACTTCTTCAAATTTAGGTTCTCTAGGGTGAGGCATTTGATTCCACAACCGTGAAAAAAAGTCTAGCTCGATCCTATAGCGGGATTGGAAACTTCTCTTTGTTACGAGTTCGCGTTGAAATCAGCGCCCGGCGATGCCTAATGTCACAACCAAAAACATATATTAACGGTTGGGGAGCATAGCGTAATTGATCCTACCATCGTCTAACCTATCCACCCTAACTTCCTATGTATCTTTAGTGTGTGGTTCCCCTTCTTGTTTTTCGATGCGTAGGTCGACCGCGAGAGATTTTTGATGGAATTCAAAGATTTCACTCTAAACAAGTGCTACTATGAGGCCTATGACAAGTGATTCTTGGAAAAACTCTCTAATGGTCCACTTCTTCAAATTTAGGTTCTCTAGGGTGAGGCATTTGATTCCACAACCGTGAAAAAGTCTAGCTCGATCCTATAGCGGGATTGGAAACTTCTCTTTGTTACGAGTTCACGTTGAAATCAGCGCCCGGCGATGCCTAATGTCACAACCAAAAACATATACTTACGGTTGGGGAGCATAGCGTAATTGATCCTACCATCGTCTAACCTATCCACCCTAACTTCCTATGTATCTTTAGTATCGTTCCCCTTCTTGTTTTGATGCGTAGGTCGACACGAGATTTTTGATGGAATTCAAAGATTTCACTCTAAACAAGTGCTACTATGAGGCCTATGACAAGTGATTCTTGGAAAAACTCTCTAATGGTCCACTTCTTCAAATTTAGGTTCTCTAGGGTGAGGCATTTGATTCCACAACCGTGAAAAAGTCTAGCTCGATCCTATAGCGGATTGGAAACTTCTCTTTGTTACGAGTTCACGTTGAAATCAGCGCCCGGCGATGCCTAATGTCACAACCAAAAACATATATTAACGGTTGGGGAGCATAGCGTAATTGATCCTACCATCGTCTAACCTATCCACCCTAACTTCCTATGTATCTTTAGGTGTCGTTCCCTTCTTGTTTTGATGCGTAGGTCGACCTGAGATGGATTTTTCATGGAATTCAAAGATTTCACTCTAAACAAGTGCTACTATGAGGCCTATGACAAGTGATTCTTGGAAAAACTCTCTAATGGTCCACTTCTTCAAATTTAGGTTCTCTAGGGTGAGGCATTTGATTCCACAACCGTGAAAAAGTCTAGCTCGATCCTATAGCGGATTGGAAACTTCTCTTTGTTACGAGTTCGCGAAATCAGCGCCCGGCGATGCCTAATGTCACAACCAAAAACATATATTAACGGTTGGGGAAGCATAGCGTAATTGATCCTACCATCGTCTAACCTATCCACCCTAACTTCCTATGTATCTTTAGGTTATCGTTCCCCTTCTTGTTTTTGATGCGTAGGTCGACCACGAGATGGAATTCAAAGATTTCACTCTAAACAAGTGCTACTATGAGGCCTATGACAAGTGATTCTTGGAAAAACTCTCTAATGGTCCACTTCTTCAAATTTAGGTTCTCTAGGGTGAGGCATTTGATTCCACAACCGTGAAAAAGTCTAGCTCGATCCTATAGCGGGATTGGAAACTTCTCTTTGTTACGAGTTCACGCTGAAATCAGCGCCCGGCGATGCCTAATGTCACAACCAAAAAACATATACTAACGGTTGGGGAGCATAGCGTAATTGATCCTACCATCGTCTAACCTATCCACCCTAACTTCCTATGTATCTTTTGTGTCGTTCCCCTTCTTGTTTTGATGCGTAGGTCGACCACGAGAGATTTTCGATGGAATTCAAAGATTTCACTCTAAACAAGTGCTACTATGAGGCCTATGACAAGTGATTCTTGGAAAAACTCTCTAATGGTCCACTTCTTCAAATTTAGGTTCTCTAGGGTGAGGCATTTGATTCCACAACCGTGAAAAAGTCTAGCTCGATCCTATAGCGGGATTGGAAACTTCTCTTTGTTCTAAGTTCACGTTGAAATCAGCGCCCGGCGATGCCTAATGTCACAACCAAAAACATATACTAACGGTTGGGGAGCATAGCGTAATTGATCCTACCATCGTCTAACCTATCCACCCTAACTTCCTATGTACCTTTAGTGTCGTTCCCCTTCTTGTTTTTGATGCGTAGGTCGACCTGAGAGATTTTCGATGGAATTCAAAGATTTCACTCTAAACAAGTGCTACTATGAGGCCTATGACAAGTGATTCTTGGAAAAACTCTCTAATGGTCCACTTCTTCAAATTTAGGTTCTCTAGGGTGAGGCATTTGATTCCACAACCGTGAAAAAAGTCTAGCTCGATCCTATAGCGGATTGGAAACTTCTCTTTGTTACGAGTTCACGCTGAAATCAGCGCCCGCGATGCCTAATGTCACAACCAAAAACATATATTAACGGTTGGGGAGCATAGCGTAATTGATCCTACCATCGTCTAACCTATCCACCCTAACTTCCTATGTATCTTTTCGTGTCGTTCCCCTTCTTGTTTTGATGCGTGGTCGACCGCGAGATTTTTTCGATGGAATTCAAAGATTTCACTCTAAACAAGTGCTACTATGAGGCCTATGACAAGTGATTCTTGGAAAAACTCTCTAATGGTCCACTTCTTCAAATTTAGGTTCTCTAGGGTGAGGCATTTGATTCCACAACCGTGAAAAAAAGTCTAGCTCGATCCTATAGCGGATTGGAAACTTCTCTTTGTTACGAGTTCGCGTTGAAATCAGCGCCCGGCGATGCCTAATGTCACAACCAAAAACATATACTAACGGTTGGGGAGCATAGCGTAATTGATCCTACCATCGTCTAACCTATCCACCCTAACTTCCTATGTATCTTTCGTGTCGTTCCCCTTCTTGTTTTGATGCGTGGGTCGACCGCGAGAGATTTTTCGATGGAATTCAAAGATTTCACTCTAAACAAGTGCTACTATGAGGCCTATGACAAGTGATTCTTGGAAAAACTCTCTAATGGTCCACTTCTTCAAATTTAGGTTCTCTAGGGTGAGGCATTTGATTCCACAACCGTGAAAAAAAGTCTAGCTCGATCCTATAGCGGGATTGGAAACTTCTCTTTGTTACGAGTTCACGTTGAAATCAGCGCCCGGCCGATGCCTAATGTCACAACCAAAAACATATACTAACGGTTGGGGAACATAGCGTAATTGATCCTACCATCGTCTAACCTATCCACCCTAACTTCCTATGTATCTTTAGGTGTCGTTCCCCTTCTTGTTTTGATGCGTAGGTCGACCGCGAGAGATTTTCGATGGAATTCAAAGATTTCACTCTAAACAAGTGCTACTATGAGGCCTATGACAAGTGATTCTTGGAAAAACTCTCTAATGGTCCACTTCTTCAAATTTAGGTTCTCTAGGGTGAGGCATTTGATTCCACAACCGTGAAAAAGTCTAGCTCGATCCTATAGCGGATTGGAAACTTCTCTTTGTTACGAGTTCACGCGCTGAAATCAGCGCCAACGATGCCTAATGTCACAACCAAAAACATATACTAACGGTTGGGGAAGCATAGCGTAATTGATCCTACCATCGTCTAACCTATCCACCCTAACTTCCTATGTATCTTTTCGTGTCGTTCCCCTTCTTGTTTTGATGCGTAGGTCGACCGCGAGAGATTTTCGATGGAATTCAAAGATTTCACTCTAAACAAGTGCTACTATGAGGCCTATGACAAGTGATTCTTGGAAAAACTCTCTAATGGTCCACTTCTTCAAATTTAGGTTCTCTAGGGTGAGGCATTTGATTCCACAACCGTGAAAAAAATGTCTAGCTCGATCCTATAGCGGATTGGAAACTTCTCTTTGTTACGAGTTCACGTTGAAATCAGCGCCCGGCGATGCCTAATGTCACAACCAAAAACATATACTAACGGTTGGGGAGCATAGCGTAATTGATCCTACCATCGTCTAACCTATCCACCCTAACTTCCTATGTATCTTTTAGTGTCGTTCCCCTTCTTGTTTTGATGCGTGAGTCGACCACCGCCTGATTTTCGATGGAATTCAAAGATTTCACTCTAAACAAGTGCTACTATGAGGCCTATGACAAGTGATTCTTGGAAAAACTCTCTAATGGTCCACTTCTTCAAATTTAGGTTCTCTAGGGTGAGGCATTTGATTCCACAACCGTGAAAAAGTCTAGCTTCGATCCTATAGCGGATTGGAAACTTCTCTTTGTTCTGAGTTCACGTGAAATCAGCGCCAGCGATGCCTAATGTCACAACCAAAAAACATATATTAACGGTTGGGGAACATAGCGTAATTGATCCTACCATCGTCTAACCTATCCACCCTAACTTCCTATGTACCTTTAGGTGTCGTTCCCCCCTTCTTGTTTTGATGCGTAGGTCGACCTGCAGAGATTTTCGATGGAATTCAAAGATTTCACTCTAAACAAGTGCTACTATGAGGCCTATGACAAGTGATTCTTGGAAAAACTCTCTAATGGTCCACTTCTTCAAATTTAGGTTCTCTAGGGTGAGGCATTTGATTCCACAACCGTGAAAAAAGTCTAGCTCGATCCTATAGCGGGATTGGAAACTTCTCTTTGTTACGAGTTCACGCTGAAATCAGCGCCCGGCGATGCCTAATGTCACAACCAAAAACATATATTAACGGTTGGGGGAGCATAGCGTAATTGATCCTACCATCGTCTAACCTATCCACCCTAACTTCCTATGTACCTTTAGGTAGTGTCGTTCCCCTTCTTGTTTTGATGCGTAGGTCGACCACAGATTTTTCGATGGAATTCAAAGATTTCACTCTAAACAAGTGCTACTATGAGGCCTATGACAAGTGATTCTTGGAAAAACTCTCTAATGGTCCACTTCTTCAAATTTAGGTTCTCTAGGGTGAGGCATTTGATTCCACAACCGTGAAAAAAGTCTAGCTCGATCCTATAGCGGATTGGAAACTTCTCTTTGTTACGAGTTCGCGTTGAAATCAGCGCCAGGCGATGCCTAATGTCACAACCAAAAACATATACTAACGGTTGGGGAGCATAGCGTAATTGATCCTACCATCGTCTAACCTATCCACCCTAACTTCCTATGTATCTTTCGTGTCGTTCCCCTTCTTGTTTTTGTGCGTTAGGTCGACCACGAGAGATTTTTCGATGGAATTCAAAGATTTCACTCTAAACAAGTGCTACTATGAGGCCTATGACAAGTGATTCTTGGAAAAACTCTCTAATGGTCCACTTCTTCAAATTTAGGTTCTCTAGGGTGAGGCATTTGATTCCACAACCGTGAAAAAGTCTAGCTCGATCCTATAGCCGGATTGGAAACTTCTCTTTGTTACGAGTTCACGCTGAAATCAGCGCCCGGCGATGCCTAATGTCACAACCAAAAACATATATTAACGGTTGGGGGAACATAGCGTAATTGATCCTACCATCGTCTAACCTATCCACCCTAACTTCCTATGTACCTTTAGGTGTCGTTCCCCTTCTTGTTTTTGGTGCGTAGGTCGACCTGAGAGATTTTCGATGGAATTCAAAGATTTCACTCTAAACAAGTGCTACTATGAGGCCTATGACAAGTGATTCTTGGAAAAACTCTCTAATGGTCCACTTCTTCAAATTTAGGTTCTCTAGGGTGAGGCATTTGATTCCACAACCGTGAAAAAGTCTAGCTCGATCCTATAGCGGATTGGAAACTTCTCTTTGTTACGAGTTCACGCTGAAATCAGCGCCCGGCGATGCCTAATGTCACAACCAAAAACATATATATTAACGGTTGGGGAACATAGCGTAATTGATCCTACCATCGTCTAACCTATCCACCCTAACTTCCTATGTATCTTTAGTGTCGTTCCCCTTCTTGTTTTGATGCGTAGGTCGACCGCGAGATTTTCGATGGAATTCAAAGATTTCACTCTAAACAAGTGCTACTATGAGGCCTATGACAAGTGATTCTTGGAAAAACTCTCTAATGGTCCACTTCTTCAAATTTAGGTTCTCTAGGGTGAGGCATTTGATTCCACAACCGTGAAAAAAGTCTAGCTCGATCCTATAGCGGGATTGGAAACTTCTCTTTGTTACGAGTTCACGTGAAATCAGCGCCCGGCGATGCCTAATGTCACAACCAAAAACATATACTAACGGTTGGGGAACGCATAGCGTAATTGATCCTACCATCGTCTAACCTATCCACCCTAACTTCCTATGTACCTTTTCGTGTCGTTCCCCTTCTTGTTTTGATGCGTAGGTCGACCGCGAGATTTTTCGATGGAATTCAAAGATTTCACTCTAAACAAGTGCTACTATGAGGCCTATGACAAGTGATTCTTGGAAAAACTCTCTAATGGTCCACTTCTTCAAATTTAGGTTCTCTAGGGTGAGGCATTTGATTCCACAACCGTGAAAAAGTCTAGCTCGATCCTATAGCGGATTGGAAACTTCTCTTTGTTACGAGTTCACGTTGAAATCAGCGCCAAAGATGCCTAATGTCACAACCAAAAACATATATTAACGGTTGGGGAACATAGCGTAATTGATCCTACCATCGTCTAACCTATCCACCCTAACTTCCTATGTACCTTTCGTGTCGTTCCCCTTCTTGTTTTGATGCGTAGGTCGACCACGAGATTTTTTGATGGAATTCAAAGATTTCACTCTAAACAAGTGCTACTATGAGGCCTATGACAAGTGATTCTTGGAAAAACTCTCTAATGGTCCACTTCTTCAAATTTAGGTTCTCTAGGGTGAGGCATTTGATTCCACAACCGTGAAAAAGTCTAGCTCGATCCTATAGCGGATTGGAAACTTCTCTTTGTTCTGAGTTCACGTTGAAATCAGCGCCCGGCGATGCCTAATGTCACAACCAAAAACATATACTAACGGTTGGGGAACATAACGTAATTGATCCTACCATCGTCTAACCTATCCACCCTAACTTCCTATGTATCTTTCGTGTCGTTCCCCTTCTTGTTTTGGTGCGTAGGTCGACACGAGATTTTCGATGGAATTCAAAGATTTCACTCTAAACAAGTGCTACTATGAGGCCTATGACAAGTGATTCTTGGAAAAACTCTCTAATGGTCCACTTCTTCAAATTTAGGTTCTCTAGGGTGAGGCATTTGATTCCACAACCGTGAAAAAAAGTCTAGCTCGATCCTATAGCGGATTGGAAACTTCTCTTTGTTCTGAGTTCACGCGCTGAAATCAGCGCCAACGCGTGCCTAATGTCACAACCAAAAACATATATTAACGGTTGGGGAACATAGCGTAATTGATCCTACCATCGTCTAACCTATCCACCCTAACTTCCTATGTATCTTTCTTTCGTGTCGTTCCCCTTCTTGTTTTGATGCGTAGGTCGACACAGATTTTCGATGGAATTCAAAGATTTCACTCTAAACAAGTGCTACTATGAGGCCTATGACAAGTGATTCTTGGAAAAACTCTCTAATGGTCCACTTCTTCAAATTTAGGTTCTCTAGGGTGAGGCATTTGATTCCACAACCGTGAAAAAGTCTAGCTCGATCCTATAGCCGGATTGGAAACTTCTCTTTGTTACGAGTTCGCGTTGAAATCAGCGCCCGCCGATGCCTAATGTCACAACCAAAAACATATACTAACGGTTGGGGAACGCAACGTAATTGATCCTACCATCGTCTAACCTATCCACCCTAACTTCCTATGTATCTTTCGTGTCGTTCCCCTTCTTGTTTTGATGCGTAGGTCGACATACGAGATTTTCGATGGAATTCAAAGATTTCACTCTAAACAAGTGCTACTATGAGGCCTATGACAAGTGATTCTTGGAAAAACTCTCTAATGGTCCACTTCTTCAAATTTAGGTTCTCTAGGGTGAGGCATTTGATTCCACAACCGTGAAAAGTCTAGCTCGATCCTATAGCCGGATTGGAAACTTCTCTTTGTTCTGAGTTCACGCTGAAATCAGCGCCAACGATGCCTAATGTCACAACCAAAAACATATATTAACGGTTGGGGAACATAGCGTAATTGATCCTACCATCGTCTAACCTATCCACCCTAACTTCCTATGTATCTTTCGTGTCGTTCCCCTTCTTGTTTTGGTACGTAGGTCGACACAGAGATTTTAGATCGAATTCAAAGATTTCACTCTAAACATGTGCTACTATGAGGCCTATGACAAGTGATTCTTGGAAAAACTCTCTAATGGTCCACTTCTTCAAATTTAGGTTCTCTAGGGTGAGGCATTTGATTCCACAACCGTGAAAAAAAGTCTAGCTCGATCCTATAGCGGGATTGGAAACTTCTCTTTGTTACGAGTTCACGCTGAAATCAGCGCCAGCGATGCCTAATGTCACAACCAAAAACATATATTAACGGTTGGGGAACATAGCGTAATTGATCCTACCATCGTCTAACCTATCCACCCTAACTTCCTATGTACCTTTCGTGTCGTTCCCCTTCTTGTTTTTCGATGCGTGGGTCGACCACGAGATTTTTCGATGGAATTCAAAGATTTCACTCTAAACAAGTGCTACTATGAGGCCTATGACAAGTGATTCTTGGAAAAACTCTCTAATGGTCCACTTCTTCAAATTTAGGTTCTCTAGGGTGAGGCATTTGATTCCACAACCGTGAAAAAGTCTAGCTCGATCCTATAGCCGGATTGGAAACTTCTCTTTGTTCTGAGTTCGCGCTGAAATCAGCGCCAGCAGTGCCTAATGTCACAACCAAAAACATATACTAACGGTTGGGGAACGCAACGTAATTGATCCTACCATCGTCTAACCTATCCACCCTAACTTACTATGTATGTTTCGTGTCGTTCCCCTTCTTGTTTTTGATGCGTAGGTCGACCTAGAGATTTTCGATGGAATTCAAAGATTTCACTCTAAACAAGTGCTACTATGAGTCCTATGACAAGTGACTCTTGGAAAAACTCTCTAATGGTCCACTTGTTCAAATTTAGGTTCTCTAGGGTGAGGCATTTGATTCCACAACCGTGAAAAAGTCTAGCTCGATCCGATAGCCGGATTGGAAACTTCTCTTTGTTCCGAGTTCACGCTGAAATCAGCGCCAGCGATGCCTAATGTCACAACCAAAAACATATACTAACGGTTGGGGAACGCATAGCGTAATTGATCCTACCATCGTCTAACCTATCCACCCTAACTTCCTATGTATCTTTCGTGTCGTTCCCCTTCTTGTTTTGATGCGTAGGTCGACCACGAGATTTTCGATGGAATTCAAAGATTTCACTCTAAACAAGTGCTACTATGAGGCCTATGACAAGTGATTCTTGGAAAAACTCTCTAATGGTCCACTTCTTCAAATTTAGGTTCTCTAGGGTGAGGCATTTGATTCCACAACCGTGAAAAAGTCTAGCTCGATCCTATAGCCGGATTGGAAACTTCTCTTTGTTCTGAGTTCACGTTGAAATCAGCGCCCGGCGATGCCTAATGTCACAACCAAAAACATATACTAACGGTTGGGGAACGCATAACGTAATTGATCCTACGATCGTCTAACCTATCCACCCTAACTTCCTATGTATCTTTCGTGTCGTTCCCCTTCTTGTTTTGGTACGTAGGTCGACACAGAGATTTTCGATGGAATTCAAAGATTTCACTCTAAACAAGTGCTACTATGAGGCCTATGACAAGTGATTCTTGGAAAAACTCTCTAATGGTCCACTTCTTCAAATTTAGGTTCTCTAGGGTGAGGCATTTGATTCCACAACCGTGAAAAAAAAGTCTAGCTCGATCCTATAGCCGGATTGGAAACTTCTCTTTGTTCTGAGTTCACGTTGAAATCAGCGCCGGCGATGCCTAATGTCACAACCAAAAACATATACTAACGGTTGGGGAACATAGCGTAATTGATCCTACCATCGTCTAACCTATCCACCCTAACTTCCTATGTATCTTTTCGGTGTCGTTCCCCTTCTTGTTTTGGTGCGTAGGTCGACCACGAGAGATTTTCGATGGAATTCAAAGATTTCACTCTAAACAAGTGCTACTATGAGGCCTATGACAAGTGATTCTTGGAAAAACTCTCTAATGGTCCACTTCTTCAAATTTAGGTTCTCTAGGGTGAGGCATTTGATTCCACAACCGTGAAAAAGTCTAGCTCGATCCTATAGCCGGATTGGAAACTTTTCTTTGTTACGAGTTCACGCTGAAATCAGCGCCAACGATGCCTAATGTCACAACCAAAACATATATTAACGGTTGGGGGACGCAACGTAATTGATCCTACCATCGTCTAACCTATCCACCCTAACTTCCTATGTATCTTTCGTGTCGTTCCCCTTCTTGTTTCGATGCGTAGGTCGACCGCAGATTTTTCGATGGAATTCAAAGATTTCACTCTAAACAAGTGCTACTATGAGGCCTATGACAAGTGATTCTTGGAAAAACTCTCTAATGGTCCACTTCTTCAAATTTAGGTTCTCTAGGGTGAGGCATTTGATTCCACAACCGTGAAAAAGTCTAGCTCGATCCTATAGCGGATTGGAAACTTCTCTTTGTTACGAGTTCACGCTGAAATCAGCGCCAACGATGCCTAATGTCACAACCAAAAACATATACTAACGGTTGGGGAACGCAACGTAATTGATCCTACCATCGTCTAACCTATCCACCCTAACTTCCTATGTACCTTTTATGTCGTTCCCCTTCTTGTTTTGATGCGTGGGTCGACCACGAGATTTTCGATGGAATTCAAAGATTTCACTCTAAACAAGTGCTACTATGAGGCCTATGACAAGTGATTCTTGGAAAAACTCTCTAATGGTCCACTTCTTCAAATTTAGGTTCTCTAGGGTGAGGCATTTGATTCCACAACCGTGAAAAAGTCTAGCTCGATCCTATAGCCGGATTGGAAACTTCTCTTTGTTACGAGTTCGCGCTGAAATCAGCGCCAACGATGCCTAATGTCACAACCAAAACATATACTAACGGTTGGGGAATAACGTAATTGATCCTACCATCGTCTAACCTATCCACCCTAACTTCCTATGTACCTTTAGGTGTCGTTCCCCTTCTTGTTTCGATGCGTAGGTCGACACGAGAGATTTTCGATGGAATTCAAAGATTTCACTCTAAACAAGTGCTACTATGAGGCCTATGACAAGTGATTCTTGGAAAAACTCTCTAATGGTCCACTTCTTCAAATTTAGGTTCTCTAGGGTGAGGCATTTGATTCCACAACCGTGAAAAAGTCTAGCTCGATCCTATAGTCGGATTGGAAACTTCTCTTTGTTCTGAGTTCGCGCTGAAATCAGCGCCAGCGGTGTCTAATGTCACAACCAAAAACATATACTAACGGTTGGGGAACGCAACGTAATTGATCCTACCATCGTCTAACCTATCCACCCTAACTTCCTATGTATCCTTTAGTGTCGTTCCCCTTCTTGTTTTGGTGCGTAGGTCGACCGTACACAGATCGATGGAATTCAAAGATTTCACTCTAAACAAGTGCTACTATGAGGCCTATGACAAGTGATTCTTGGAAAAACTCTCTAATGGTCCACTTCTTCAAATTTAGGTTCTCTAGGGTGAGGCATTTGATTCCACAACCGTGAAAAAGTCTAGCTCGATCCTATAGCCGGATTGGAAACTTCTCTTTGTTCTGAGTTCACGTTGAAATCAGCGCCAAGCGATGCCTAATGTCACAACCAAAAACATATACTAACGGTTGGGGAACGCAACGTAATTGATCCTACCATCGTCTAACCTATCCACCCTAACTTCCTATGTATCTTTCGTGTCGTTCCCCTTCTTGTTTCGGTACGTAGGTCGACCCAGAGATTTTCGATGGAATTCAAAGATTTCACTCTAAACAAGTGCTACTATGAGGCCTATGACAAGTGATTCTTAGAAAAACTCTCTAATGGTCCACTTCTTCAAATTTAGGTTCTCTAGGGTGAGGCATTTGATTCCACAACCGTGAAAAAGTCTAGCTCGATCCTATAGCCGGATTGGAAACTTCTCTTTGTTCTGAGTTCACGTTGAAATCAGCGCCAGCGGTGCCTAATGTCACAACCAAAAACATATACTAACGGTTGGGGAACATAACGTAATTGATCCTACCATCGTCTAACCTATCCACCCTAACTTCCTATGTATCTTTCGTGTCGTTCCCCCTTCTTGTTTTGGTACGTAGGTCGACACGTAGATTTTTCGATGGAATTCAAAGATTTCACTCTAAACAAGTGCTACTATGAGGCCTATGACAAGTGATTCTTGGAAAAACTCTCTAATGGTCCACTTCTTAAAATTTAGGTTCTCTAGGGTGAGGAATTTGATTCCACAACCGTGAAAAAGTCTAGCTCGATCTTATAGCCGGATTGGAAACTTTTTCTTTGTTCTGAGTTCACGCTGAAATCAGCGTCAGCAGTGCCTAATGTCACAACCAGAAACATATATTAACGGTTGGGGAACGCAACGTAATTGATCCTACCATCGTCCAACCTATCCACCCTAACTTCCTATGTACCTTTCGTGTCGTTCCCCTTCTTGTTTTGGTACGTAGGTCGACACAGAGATTTTCGATGGAATTCAAAGATTTCACTCTAAACAAGTGCTACTATGAGGCCTATGACAAGTGATTCTTGGAAAAACTCTCTAATGGTCCACTTCTTCAAATTTAGGTTCTCTAGGGTGAGGCATTTGATTCCACAACCGTGAAAAAGTCTAGCTCGATCCTATAGTCGGATTGGAAACTTCTCTTTGTTCTGAGTTCACGCTGAAATCAGCGCCAGCAGTGCCTAATGTCACAACCAAAAACATATACTAACGGTTGGGGAACGCAACGTAATTGATCCTACCATCGTCTAACCTATCCACCCTAACTTCCTATGTATCTTTCGTGTCGTTCCCCTTCTTGTTTTGGTGCGTAGGTCGACCTGTAGATTTTCGATGGAATTCAAAGATTTCACTCTAAACAAGTGCTACTATGAGGCCTATGACAAGTGATTCTTGGAAAAACTCTCTAATGGTCCACTTCTTCAAATTTAGGTTCTCTTGGGTGAGGCATTTGATTCCACAACCGTGAAAAAAGTCTAGCTCGATCCTATAGCCGGATTGGAAACTTCTCTTTGTTCTGAGTTCGCGCTGAAATCAGCGCCAGCAGTGCCTAATGTCACAACCAGAAACATATATTAACGGTTGGGGAACGCAACGTAATTGATCCTACCATCGTCTAACCTATCCACCCTAACTTCCTATGTACCTTTCGTGTCGTTCCCCTTCTTGTTTCGGTACGTAGGTCGACCGTGATTTTCGATGGAATTCAAAGATTTCACTCTAAACAAGTGCTACTATGAGGCCTATGACAAGTGATTCTTGGAAAAACTCTCTAATGGTCCACTTCTTCAAATTTAGGTTCTCTAGGGTGAGGCATTTGAATCCACAACCGTGAAAAAGTCTAGCTCGATCCTATAGCCGGATTGGAAACTTTTCTTTGTTCTCGAGTTCACGCTGAAATCAGCGCCAACAAAGTGCCTAATGTCACAACCAAAAACATATATTAACGGTTGGGGAACGCAACGTAATTGATCCTACCATCGTCTAACCTATCCACCCTAACTTCCTATGTATCTTTTCGTGTCGTTCCCTTCTTGTTTCGATGCGTAGGCTCGACACGAGATTTTTTGATGGAATTCAAAGATTTCACTCTAAACAAGTGCTACTATGAGGCCTATGACAAGTGATTCTTGGAAAAACTCTCTAATGGTCCACTTCTTCAAATTTAGGTTCTCTAGGGTGAGGCATTTGATTCCACAACCGTGAAAAAGTCTAGCTCGATCCTATAGCCGGATTGGAAACTTCTCTTTGTTCTGAGTTCGCGCTGAAATCAGCGCCAACAGTGCCTAATGTCACAACCAGAAACATATATTAACGGTTGGGGAACGCAACGTAATTGATCCTACCATCGTCTAACCTATCCACCCTAACTTCCTATGTATCTTTCGTGTCATTCCCCTTCTTGTTTCGGTACGTAGGTCGACACAGAGATTTTCGATGGAATTCAAAGATTTCACTCTAAACAAGTGCTACTATGAGGCCTATGACAAGTGATTCTTGGAAAAACTCTCTAATGGTCCACTTCTTCAAATTTAGGTTCTCTAGGGTGAGGCATTTGAATCCACAACCGTGAAAAAGTCTAGCTCGATCCGATAGCCGGATTGGAAACTTCTCTTTGTTCTGAGTTCACGCTGAAATCAGCGCCAGCAGTGCCAAATGTCACAACCAGAAACATATATTAGCGGTTGGGGAACGCAACGTAATTGATCCTACCATCGTCTAACCTATCCACCCTAACTTCCTATGTACCTTTCGTGTCGTTCCCCTTCTTGTTTCGGTACGTAGGTCGACACAGAGATTTTCGATGGAATTCAAAGATTTCACTCTAAACAAGTGCTACTATGAGGCCTATGACAAGTGATTCTTGGAAAAACTCTCTAATGGTCCACTTCTTCAAATTTAGGTTCTCTAGGGTGAGGCATTTGATTCCACAACCGTGAAAAAAGTCTAGCTCGATCCTATAGCCGGATTGGAAACTTCTCTTTGTTCGAGTTCACGTTGAAATCAGCGCCAAGCCCGGCCTAATGTCACAACCAAAAACATATACTAACGGTTGGGGAACGCAACGTAATTGATCCTACCATCGTCTAACCTATCCACCCTAACTTCCTATGTATCTTTCGTGTCGTTCCCCTTCTTGTTTTGGCGTGGTAGGTCGACACGTAGATTTTCGATGGAATTCAAAGATTTCACTCTAAACAAGTGCTACTATGAGGCCTATGACAAGTGATTCTTGGAAAAACTCTCTAATGGTCCACTTCTTCAAATTTAGGTTCTCTAGGGTGAGGCATTTGATTCCACAACCGTGAAAAAGTCTAGCTCGATCCTATAGCCGGATTGGAAACTTCTCTTTGTTCTGAGTTCACGTTGAAATCAGCGCCAGCAGTGCCTAATGTCACAACCAAAAACATATACTAACGGTTGGGGAACGCAACGTAATTGATCCTACCATCGTCTAACCTATCCACCCTAACTTCCTATGTATCTTTCGTGTCGTTCCCCTTCTTGTTTTGGTGCGTAGGTCGACACGAGAGATTTTCGATGGAATTCAAAGATTTCACTCTAAACAAGTGCTACTATGAGGCCTATGACAAGTGATTCTTGGAAAAACTCTCTAATGGTCCACTTCTTCAAATTTAGGTTCTCTAGGGTGAGGCATTTGATTCCACAACCGTGAAAAAGTCTAGCTCGATCCTATAGCCGGATTGGAAACTTCTCTTTGTTCTGAGGTCACGCTGAAATCAGCGCCAACAGCGCCCTAATGTCACAACCAAAAAACATATACTAACGGTTGGGGAACGCAACGTAATTGATCCTACCATCGTCTAACCTATCCACCCTAACTTCCTATGTACCTTTCGTGTCGTTCCCCTTCTTGTTTCGGTACGTAGGTCGACACAGATGGAATTCAAAGATTTCACTCTAAACAAGTGCTACTATGAGGCCTATGACAAGTGATTCTTAGAAAAACTCTCTAATGGTCCACTTCTTCAAATTTAGGTTCTCTAGGGTGAGGCATTTGATTCCACAACCGTGAAAAAGTCTAGCTCGATCCTATAGCCGGATTGGAAACTTCTCTTTGTTCGAGTTCACGTTGAAATCAGCGCCCGGCGATGCCTAATGTCACAACCAAAAACATATACTAACGGTTGGGGAACGCAACGTAATTGATCCTACCATCGTCTAACCTATCCACCCTAACTTCCTATGTATCTTTCGTGTCGTTCCCTTCTTGTTTCGGTGACGTAGGTCGACACGAGAGATTTTCGATGGAATTCAAAGATTTCACTCTAAACAAGTGCTACTATGAGGCCTATGACAAGTGATTCTTGGAAAAACTCTCTAATGGTCCACTTCTTCAAATTTAGGTTCTCTAGGGTGAGGCATTTGATTCCACAACCGTGAAAAAGTCTAGCTCGATCCTATATCCGGATTGGAAACTTTTTCTTTGTTCTGAGTTCGCGCTGAAATCAGCGCCAACAGTGCCTAATGTCACAACCAGAAACATATATTAACGGTTGGGGAACGCAACGTAATTGATCCTACCATCGTCCAACCTATCCACCCTAACTTCCTATGTACCTTTCGTGTCGTTCCCCTTCTTGTTTCGGTACGTAGGTCGACGAGATTTTCGATGGAATTCAAAGATTTCACTCTAAACAAGTGCTACTATGAGGCCTATGACAAGTGATTCTTGGAAAAACTCTCTAATGGTCCACTTCTTCAAATTTAGGTTCTCTAGGGTGAGGCATTTGATTCCACAACCGTGAAAAAGTCTAGCTCGATCCTATAGCCGGATTGGAAACTTCTCTTTGTTCTGAGTTCGCGCTGAAATCAGCGCCAGCAGTGCCTAATGTCACAACCAAAAACATATACTAACGGTTGGGGAACGCAACGTAATTGATCCTACCATCGTCTAACCTATCCACCCTAACTTCCTATGTATCTTTCGTGTCGTTCCCCTTCTTGTTTCGGTACGTAGGTCGACACAGAGATTTTCGATGGAATTCAAAGATTTCACTCTAAACAAGTGCTACTATGAGGCCTATGACAAGTGATTCTTGGAAAAACTCTCTAATGGTCCACTTCTTCAAATTTAGGTTCTCTAGGGTGAGGCATTTGATTCCACAACCGTGAAAAAGTCTAGCTCGATCCTATAGCCGGATTGGAAACTTCTCTTTGTTCTGAGTTCACGTTGAAATCAGCGCCAGCAGTGCCTAATGTCACAACCAGAAACATATATTAACGGTTGGGGAACGCAACGTAATTGATCCTACCATCGTCTAACCTATCCACCCTAACTTCCTATGTACCTTTCGTGTCGTTCCCCTTCTTGTTTCGGTACGTAGGTCGACACATAGATTTTCGATGGAATTCAAAGATTTCACTCTAAACAAGTGCTACTATGAGGCCTATGACAAGTGATTCTTGGAAAAACTCTCTAATGGTCCACTTCTTCAAATTTAGGTTCTCTAGGGTGAGGCATTTGATTCCACAACCGTGAAAAAGTCTAGCTCGATCCTATAGCCGGATTGGAAACTTTTCTTTGTTCGAGTTCACGTTGAAATCAGCGCCAGCGAAGCCTAATGTCACAACCAAAAACATATATTAACGGTTGGGGAACGCAACGTAATTGATCCTACCATCGTCTAACCTATCCACCCTAACTTCCTATGTACCTTTCGTGTCGTTCCCCTTCTTGTTTCGGTACGTAGGTCGACACTGATGGAATTCAAAGATTTCACTCTAAACAAGTGCTACTATGAGGCCTATGACAAGTGATTCTTGGAAAAACTCTCTAATGGTCCACTTCTTCAAATTTAGGTTCTCTAGGGTGAGGCATTTGATTCCACAACCGTGAAAAAGTCTAGCTCGATCCTATAGCCGGATTGGAAACTTCTCTTTGTTCTGAGTTCACGTTGAAATCAGCGCCAGCAGTGCCTAATGTCACAACCAAAAACATATACTAACGGTTGGGGAACGCAACGTAATTGATCCTACCATCGTCTAACCTATGCACCCTAACTTCCTATGTATCTTTCGTGTCGCTCCCCTTCTTGTTTCGATGCGTAGGTCGACACAGAGATTTTCGATGGAATTCAAAGATCTCACTCTAAACAAGTGCTACTATGAGGCCTAGGACAAGTGATTCTTAGAATAACTCTCTAATGGTCCACTTCTTCAAATTTAGGTTCTCTAGGGTGAGGCATTTGATTCCACAACCGTGAAAAAAGTCTAGCTCGATCCTATAGCCGGATTGGAAACTTCTCTTTGTTCTGAGTTCACGCTGAAATCAGCGCCAAGCCAGGCCTAATGTCACAACCAAAAACATATATATAACGGTTGGGGGAACGCAACGTAATTGATCCTACCATCGTCTAACCTATCCACCCTAACTTCCTATGTATCTTTCGTGTCGCTCCCCTTCTTGTTTTGATGCGTAGGTCGACACGTAGAGATTTTCGATGGAATTCAAAGATTTCACTCTAAACAAGTGCTACTATGAGGCCTATGACAAGTGATTCTTGGAAAAACTCTCTAATGGTCCACTTCTTCAAATTTAGGTTCTCTAGGGTGAGGCATTTGATTCCACAACCGTGAAAAAGTCTAGCTCGATCCTATAGCCGGATTGGAAACTTCTCTTTGTTCTGAGTTCACGTTGAAATCAGCGCCCGCCAAGGCCTAATGTCACAACCAAAAACATATACTAACGGTTGGGGAACGCAACGTAATTGATCCTACCATCGTCTAACCTATCCACCCTAACTTCCTATGTACCTTCCGTGTCGTTCCCCCTTCTTGTTTTGGTACGTAGGTCGACACAGAGATTTTTCGATGGAATTCAAAGATTTCACTCTAAACAAGTGCTACTATGAGGCCTATGACAAGTGATTCTTGGAAAAACTCTCTAATGGTCCACTTCTTCAAATTTAGGTTCTCTAGGGTGAGGCATTTGATTCCACAACCGTGAAAAAGTCTAGCTCGATCCTATAGCCGGATTGGAAACTTTTCTTTGTTCTGAGTTCGCGCTGAAATCAGCGCCAACAGTGCCTAATGTCACAACCAGAAACATATATTAACGGTTGGGGAACGCAACGTAATTGATCCTACCATCGTCTAACCTATCCACCCTAACTTCCTATGTATCTTTCGTGTCGTTCCCCTTCTTGTTTCGGTACGTAGGTCGACATTACGTAGATTTTCGATGGAATTCAAAGATTTCACTCTAAACAAGTGCTACTATGAGGCCTATGACAAGTGATTCTTGGAAAAACTCTCTAATGGTCCACTTCTTCAAATTTAGGTTCTCTAGGGTGAGGCATTTGATTCCACAACCGTGAAAAAGTCTAGCTCGATCCTATAGCCGGATTGGAAACTTCTCTTTGTTCTGAGTTCGCGCTGAAATCAGCGCCAACAGTGCCTAATGTCACAACCAAAAACATATACTAACGGTTGGGGAACGCAACGTAATTGATCCTACCATCGTCTAACCTATCCACCCTAACTTCCTATGTATCTTTCGTGTCGTTCCCCTTCTTGTTTCGGTACGTAGGTCGACACAGAGATTTTCGATGGAATTCAAAGATTTCACTCTAAACAAGTGCTACTATGAGGCCTATGACAAGTGATTCTTGGAAAAACTCTCTAATGGTCCACTTCTTCAAATTTAGGTTCTCTAGGGTGAGGCATTTGATTCCACAACCGTGAAAAAGTCTAGCTCGATCCTATAGCCGGATTGGAAACTTCTCTTTGTTCTGAGTTCACGCTGAAATCAGCGCCAGCAGTGCCTAATGTCACAACCAGAAACATATATTAACGGTTGGGGAACGAACGTAATTGATCCTACCATCGTCTAACCTATCCACCCTAACTTCCTATGTACCTTTCGTGTCGCTCCCCTTCTTGTTTTGCACGTAGGTCGACACTGTAGATTTTCGATGGAATTCAAAGATTTCACTCTAAACAAGTGCTACTATGAGGCCTATGACAAGTGATTCTTGGAAAAACTCTCTAATGGTCCACTTCTTCAAATTTAGGTTCTCTAGGGTGAGGCATTTGATTCCACAACCGTGAAAAAAGTCTAGCTCGATCCTATAGCCGGATTGGAAACTTTTCTTTGTTCGAGTTCACGCTGAAATCAGCGCCAACAAAGCCCTAATGTCACAACCAGAAACATATATTAACGGTTGGGGAACGCAACGTAATTGATCCTACCATCGTCCAACCTATCCACCCTAACTTCCTATGTACCTTTCGTGTCGTTCCCCTTCTTGTTTTGGTACGTAGGTCGACACAGAGATTTTCGATGGAATTCAAAGATTTCACTCTAAACAAGTGCTACTATGAGGCCTATGACAAGTGATTCTTGGAAAAACTCTCTAATGGTCCACTTCTTCAAATTTAGGTTCTCTAGGGTGAGGCATTTGATTCCACAACCGTGAAAAAGTCTAGCTCGATCCTATAGTCGGATTGGAAACTTCTCTTTGTTCTGAGTTCGCGCTGAAATCAGCGCCAGCAGTGCCTAATGTCACAACCAAAAACATATACTAACGGTTGGGGAACGCAACGTAATTGATCCTACCATCGTCTAACCTATCCACCCTAACTTCCTATGTATCTTTCGTGTCGTTCCCCTTCTTGTTTCGGTACGTAGGTCGACACAGAGATTTTCGATGGAATTCAAAGATTTCACTCTAAACAAGTGCTACTATGAGGCCTATGACAAGTGATTCTTGGAAAAACTCTCTAATGGTCCACTTCTTCAAATTTAGGTTCTCTAGGGTGAGGCATTTGATTCCACAACCGTGAAAAAGTCTAGCTCGATCCTATAGCCGGATTGGAAACTTCTCTTTGTTCTGAGTTCACGTTGAAATCAGCGCCAGCAGTGCCTAATGTCACAACCAAAAACATATACTAACGGTTGGGGAACGCAACATAATTGATCCTACCATCGTCTAACCTATGCACCCTAACTTCCTATGTATCTTTCGTGTCGTTCCCCTTCTTGTTTCGGTACGTAGGTCGACACAGAGATTTTCGATGGAATTCAAAGATTTCACTCTAAACAAGTGCTACTATGAGGCCTATGACAAGTGATTCTTGGAAAAACTCTCTAATGGTCCACTTCTTCAAATTTAGGTTCTCTAGGGTGAGGCATTTGATTCCACAACCGTGAAAAAGTCTAGCTCGATCCTATAGCCGGATTGGAAACTTCTCTTTGTTCTGAGTTCACGTTGAAATCAGCGCCAGCAGTGCCTAATGTCACAACCAAAAACATATACTAACGGTTGGGGAACGCAACGTAATTGATCCTACCATCGTCTAACCTATCCACCCTAACTTCCTATGTATCTTTCGTGTCGTTCCCCTTCTTGTTTCGGTACGTAGGTCGACACAAATGGAATTCAAAGATTTCACTCTAAACAAGTGCTACTATGAGGCCTATGACAAGTGATTCTTGGAAAAACTCTCTAATGGTCCACTTCTAAAAATTTAGGTTCTCTAGGGTGAGGCATTTGATTCCACAACCGTGAAAAAGTCTAGCTCGATCCTATATCCGGATTGGAAACTTTTTCTTTGTTCTGAGTTCGCGCTGAAATCAGCGCCAACAGTGCCTAATGTCACAACCAGAAACATATATTAACGGTTGGGGAACGCAACGTAATTGATCCTACCATCGTCCAACCTATCCACCCTAACTTCCTATGTATCTTTCGTGTCGCTCCCCTTCTTGTTTCGGTGCGTAGGTCCATTACGTAGATTTTCGGGAATTCAAAGATTTCACTCTAAACAAGTGCTACTATGAGGCCTATGACAAGTGATTCTTGGAAAAACTCTCTAATGGTCCACTTCTTCAAATTTAGGTTCTCTAGGGTGAGGCATTTGATTCCACAACCGTGAAAAAAGTCTAGCTCGATCCTATAGCCGGATTGGAAACTTCTCTTTGTTCTGAGTTCACGCTGAAATCAGCGCCGCCGCGCCTAATGTCACAACCAAAAACATATATTAACGGTTGGGGAACGCAACGTAATTGATCCTACCATCGTCTAACCTATCCACCCTAACTTCCTATGTATCTTTCGTGTCGCTCCCCTTCTTGTTTCTGTGCGTAGGTCGGTCACATACGAGATTTTCGATGGAATTCAAAGATTTCACTCTAAACAAGTGCTACTATGAGGCCTATGACAAGTGATTCTTAGAAAAACTCTCTAATGGTCCACTTCTTCAAATTTAGGTTCTCTAGGGTGAGGCATTTGATTCCACAACCGTGAAAAAGTCTAGCTCGATCCTATAGCCGGATTGGAAACTTTTTCTTTGTTCTGAGTTCGCGCTGAAATCAGCGCCAACAGTGCCTAATGTCACAACCAGAAACATATATTAACGGTTGGGGAACGCAACGTAATTGATCCTACCATCGTCCAACCTATCCACCCTAACTTCCTATGTACCTTTCGTGTCGCTCCCCTTCTTGTTTCGGTACGTAGGTCGATTACGTAGATTTTCGATGGAATTCAAAGATTTCACTCTAAACAAGTGCTACTATGAGGCCTATGACAAGTGATTCTTGGAAAAACTCTCTAATGGTCCACTTCTTCAAATTTAGGTTCTCTAGGGTGAGGCATTTGATTCCACAACCGTGAAAAGTCTAGCTCGATCCTATAGCCGGATTGGAAACTTCTCTTTGTTCGAGTTCACGTTGAAATCAGCGCCGCCAGCTGCCTAATGTCACAACCAAAAACATATACTAACGGTTGGGGAACGCAACGTAATTGATCCTACCATCGTCTAACCTATCCACCCTAACTTCCTATGTATCTTTCGTGTCGCTCCCCTTCTTGTTTCGGCACGTAGGTCGACACGTAGATTTTCGATGGAATTCAAAGATTTCACTCTAAACAAGTGCTACTATGAGGCCTATGACAAGTGATTCTTGGAAAAACTCTCTAATGGTCCACTTCTTCAAATTTAGGTTCTCTAGGGTGAGGCATTTGATTCCACAACCGTGAAAAAGTCTAGCTCGATCCTATAGCCGGATTGGAAACTTTTTCTTTGTTCTCGAGTTCACGCTGAAATCAGCGCCAAGCGCCTAATGTCACAACCAAAAACATATATTAACGGTTGGGGAACGCAACGTAATTGATCCTACCATCGTCTAACCTATCCACCCTAACTTCCTATGTATCTTTCGTGTCGCTCCCCTTCTTGTTTTGGTACGTAGGTCGATTACGTAGATTTTCGATGGAATTCAAAGATTTCACTCTAAACAAGTGCTACTATGAGGCCTATGACAACTGATTCTTGGAAAAACTCTCTAATGGTCCACTTCTTCAAATTTAGGTTCTCTAGGGTGAGGCATTTGATTCCACAACCGAAAAAAAGTCTAGCTCGATCCTATAGCCGGATTGGAAACTTCTCTTTGTTCTCGAGTTCACGTTGAAATCAGCGCCAAAGAGTGCCTAATGTCACAACCAAAAACATATATTAACGGTTGGGGAACGCAACGTAATTGATCCTACCATCGTCTAACCTATCCACCCTAACTTCCTATGTATCTTTCGTGTCGCTCCCTTCTTGTTTCGGTACGTAGGTCGACACAGAGATTTTCGATGGAATTCAAAGATTTCACTCTAAACAAGTGCTACTATGAGGCCTATGACAAGTGATTCTTGGAAAAACTCTCTAATGGTCCACTTCTTCAAATTTAGGTTCTCTAGGGTGAGGCATTTGATTCCACAACCGTGAAAAAGTCTAGCTCGATCCTATAGTCGGATTGGAAACTTCTCTTTGTTCGAGTTCACGCTGAAATCAGCGCCAGCAAAGCCTAATGTCACAACCAAAAACATATACTAACGGTTGGGGAACGCAACGTAATTGATCCTACCATCGTCTAACCTATCCACCCTAACTTCCTATGTATCTTTCGTGTCGTTCCCCTTCTTGTTTCGGTACGTAGGTCGACACAGAGATTTTCGATGGAATTCAAAGATTTCACTCTAAACAAGTGCTACTATGAGGCCTATGACAAGTGATTCTTGGAAAAACTCTCTAATGGTCCACTTCTTCAAATTTAGGTTCTCTAGGGTGAGGCATTTGATTCCACAACCGTGAAAAAGTCTAGCTCGATCCTATAGCCGGATTGGAAACTTTTTCTTTGTTCTGAGTTCGCGCTGAAATCAGCGCCAACAGTGCCTAATGTCACAACTAGAAACATATATTAACGGTTGGGGAACGCAACGTAATTGATCCTACCATCGTCCAACCTATCCACCCTAACTTCCTATGTACCTTTCGTGTCGTTCCCCTTCTTGTTTCGGTACGTAGGTCGACACAGATGGAATTCAAAGATTTCACTCTAAACAAGTGCTACTATGAGGCCTATGACAAGTGATTCTTGGAAAAACTCTCTAATGGTCCACTTCTTCAAATTTAGGTTCTCTAGGGTGAGGCATTTGATTCCACAACCGTGAAAAAGTCTAGCTCGATCCTATAGTCGGATTGGAAACTTCTCTTTGTTCTGAGTTCGCGCTGAAATCAGCGCCAGCAGTGCCTAATGTCACAACCAAAAACATATACTAACGGTTGGGGAACGCAACGTAATTGATCCTACCATCGTCTAACCTATCCACCCTAACTTCCTATGTATCTTTCGTGTCGTTCCCTTCTTGTTTTGGCACGTAGGTCGACATACGTAGATTTTCGATGGAATTCAAAGATTTCACTCTAAACAAGTGCTACTATGAGGCCTATGACAAGTGATTCTTGGAAAAACTCTCTAATGGTCCACTTCTTCAAATTTAGGTTCTCTAGGGTGAGGCATTTGATTCCACAACCGCGAAAAAGTCTAGCTCTATCCTATAGCCGGATTGGAAACTTCTCTTTGTTCTGGAGTTCCCGCTGAAATCAGCGCCAGCAGGCCTAATGTCACAACCAGAAACATATATTAACGGTTGGGGAACGCAACGTAATTGATCCTACCATCGTCCAACCTATCCACCCTAACTTCCTATGTACCTTTCGTGTCGCTCCCTTCTTGTTTCGGACGTAGGTCGAATACGTAGATTTTCGATGGAATTCAAAGATTTCACTCTAAACAAGTGCTACTATGAGGCCTATGACAAGTGATTCTTGGAAAAACTCTCTAATGGTCCACTTCTTCAAATTTAGGTTCTCTAGGGTGAGGCATTTGATTCCACAACCGTGAAAAAAAGTCTAGCTCGATCCTATAGCCGGATTGGAAACTTCTCTTTGTTCTGAGTTCACGCTGAAATCAGCGCCAACAAGCCTAATGTCACAACCAGAAACATATATTAACGGTTGGGGAACGCAACGTAATTGATCCTACCATCGTCTAACCTATCCACCCTAACTTCCTATGTACCTTTCGTGTCGTTCCCCTTCTTGTTTCGGTACGTAGGTCGACACAGAGATTTTCGATGGAATTCAAAGATTTCACTCTAAACAAGTGCTACTATGAGGCCTATGACAAGTGATTCTTGGAAAAACTCTCTAATGGTCCACTTCTTCAAATTTAGGTTCTCTAGGGTGAGGCATTTGATTCCACAACCGTGAAAAAGTCTAGCTCGATCCTATAGCCGGATTGGAAACTTTTCTTTGTTCGAGTTCACGTTGAAATCAGCGCCAACGAGCTGCTAATGTCACAACCAAAAACATATATAACGGTTGGGGAACGCAACGTAATTGATCCTACCATCGTCCAACCTATCCACCCTAACTTCCTATGTATCTTTCGTGTCGCTCCCCTTCTTGTTTTGGCACGTAGGTCGACACGTAGATTTTCGATGGAATTCAAAGATTTCACTCTAAACAAGTGCTACTATGAGGCCTATGACAAGTGATTCTTGGAAAAACTCTCTAATGGTCCACTTCTTCAAATTTAGGTTCTCTAGGGTGAGGCATTTGATTCCACAACCGTGAAAAAGTCTAGCTCGATCCTATAGCCGGATTGGAAACTTTTTCTTTGTTCTGAGTTCGCGCTGAAATCAGCGCCAACAGCGCCTAATGTCACAACCAGAAACATATATTAACGGTTGGGGAACGCAACGTAATTGATCCTACCATCGTCTAACCTATCCACCCTAACTTCCTATGTACCTTTCGTGTCGTTCCCCTTCTTGTTTCGGTACGTAGGTCGACACAGAGATTTTCGATGGAATTCAAAGATTTCACTCTAAACAAGTGCTACTATGAGGCCTATGACAAGTGATTCTTGGAAAAACTCTCTAATGGTCCACTTCTTCAAATTTAGGTTCTCTAGGGTGAGGCATTTGATTCCACAACCGTGAAAAAGTCTAGCTCGATCCTATAGCCGGATTGGAAACTTCTCTTTGTTTTGAGTTCACGCTGAAATCAGCGCCAGCAGTGCCTAATGTCACAACCAAAAACATATACTAACGGTTGGGGAACGCAACGTAATTGATCCTACGATCGTCTAACCTATCCACCCTAACTTCCTATGTATCTTTCGTGTCGTTCCCCTTCTTGTTTTGGTACGTAGGTCGACACAGAGATTTTCGATGGAATTCAAAGATTTCACTCTAAACAAGTGCTACTATGAGGCCTATGACAAGTGATTCTTAGAAAAACTCTCTAATGGTCCACTTCTAAAAATTTAGGTTCTCTAGGGTGAGGCATTTGATTCCACAACCGTGAAAATGTCTAGCTCGATCCTATAGCCGGATTGGAAACTTTTTCTTTGTTCTGAGTTCGCGCTGAAATCAGCGCCAACAGTGCCTAATGTCACAACCAGAAACATATATTAACGGTTGGGGAACGCAACGTAATTGATCCTACCATCGTCCAACCTATCCACCCTAACTTCCTATGTACCTTTCGTGTCGTTCCCCTTCTTGTTTTGGTACGTAGGTCGACACAGATGGAATTCAAAGATTTCACTCTAAACAAGTGCTACTATGAGGCCTATGACAAGTGATTCTTGGAAAAACTCTCTAATGGTCCACTTCTTCAAATTTAGGTTCTCTAGGGTGAGGCATTTGATTCCACAACCGTGAAAAAGTCTAGCTCGATCCTATAGTCGGATTGGAAACTTCTCTTTGTTCTGAGTTCGCGCTGAAATCAGCGCCAAAGAAGCCTAATGTCACAACCAGAAACATATACTAACGGTTGGGGAACGCAACGTAATTGATCCTACCATCGTCTAACCTATCCACCCTAACTTCCTATGTACCTTTCGTGTCGTTCCCCTTCTTGTTTCGGTACGTAGGTCGACACAGAGATTTTCGATGGAATTCAAAGATTTCACTCTAAACAAGTGCTACTATGAGGCCTATGACAAGTGATTCTTGGAAAAACTCTCTAATGGTCCACTTCTTCAAATTTAGGTTCTCTAGGGTGAGGCATTTGATTCCACAACCGTGAAAAAGTCTAGCTCGATCCTATAGTCGGATTGGAAACTTCTCTTTGTTTTGAGTTCACGCTGAAATCAGCGCCAAAGAGTGCCCTAATGTCACAACCAAAAACATATACTAACGGTTGGGGAACGCAACGTAATTGATCCTACCATCGTCTAACCTATCCACCCTAACTTCCTATGTATCTTTCGTGTCGCTCCCTTCTTGTTTCGTACGTAGGTCGACACGTAGATTTTCGATGGAATTCAAAGATTTCACTCTAAACAAGTGCTACTATGAGGCCTATGACAAGTGATTCTTGGAAAAACTCTCTAATGGTCCACTTCTTCAAATTTAGGTTCTCTAGGGTGAGGCATTTGATTCCACAACCGTGAAAAAGTCTAGCTCGATCCTATAGCCGGATTGGAAACTTTTTTTTGTTCTCGAGTTCACGCTGAAATCAGCGCCAACAAAGGCCTAATGTCACAACCAAAAACATATATTAACGGTTGGGGAACGCAACGTAATTGATCCTACCATCGTCTAACCTATCCACCCTAACTTCCTATGTATCTTTCGTGTCGCTCCCCTTCTTGTTTCGGCACGTAGGTCTAATACGTAGATTTTCGATGGAATTCAAAGATTTCACTCTAAACAAGTGCTACTATGAGGCCTATGACAAGTGATTCTTGGAAAAACTCTCTAATGGTCCACTTCTTCAAATTTAGGTTCTCTAGGGTGAGGCATTTGATTCCACAACCGTGAAAAAGTCTAGCTCGATCCTATAGCCGGATTGGAAACTTCTCTTTGTTCTGAGTTCGCGCTGAAATCAGCGCCAGCAGTGCCTAATGTCACAACCAGAAACATATATTAACGGTTGGGGAACGCAACGTAATTGATCCTACCATCGTCCAACCTATCCACCCTAACTTCCTATGTACCTTTCGTGTCGCTCCCTTCTTGTTTCGACGTAGGTCTACACGTAGATTTTCGATGGAATTCAAAGATTTCACTCTAAACAAGTGCTACTATGAGGCCTATGACAAGTGATTCTTGGAAAAACTCTCTAATGGTCCACTTCTTCAAATTTAGGTTCTCTAGGGTGAGGCATTTGATTCCACAACCGTGAAAAAGTCTAGCTCGATCCTATAGCCGGATTGGAAACTTCTCTTTGTTTTGAGTTCACGCTGAAATCAGCGCCAAGCTGCCTAATGTCACAACCAAAAACATATACTAACGGTTGGGGGGAACGCAACGTAATTGATCCTACCATCGTCTAACCTATCCACCCTAACTTCCTATGTATCTTTCGTGTCGCTCCCTTCTTGTTTTGGTACGTAGGCTCGACACGTAGATTTTCGATGGAATTCAAAGATTTCACTCTAAACAAGTGCTACTATGAGGCCTATGACAAGTGATTCTTGGAAAAACTCTCTAATGGTCCACTTCTTCAAATTTAGGTTCTCTAGGGTGAGGCATTTGATTCCACAACCGTGAAAAAGTCTAGCTCGATCCTATAGTCGGATTGGAAACTTCTCTTTGTTTTTGAGTTCACGCTGAAATCAGCAGCGCAGCAGCGCTGCCTAATGTCACAACCAAAAACATATACTAACGGTTGGGGAACGCAACGTAATTGATCCTACCATCGCCTAACCTATCCACCCTAACTTCCTATGTATCTTTCGTGTCGCTCCCCTTCTTGTTTCTGGTACGTAGGTCGACATTACGTAGATTTTCGATGGAATTCAAAGATTTCACTCTAAACAAGTGCTACTATGAGGCCTATGACAAGTGATTCTTGGAAAAACTCTCTAATGGTCCACTTCTTCAAATTTAGGTTCTCTAGGGTGAGGCATTTGATTCCACAACCGTGAAAAGTCTAGCTCGATCCTATAGCCGGATTGGAAACTTCTCTTTGTTTTGAGTTCACGCTGAAATCAGCGCCAGCAGATTAATAATGTCACAACCAAAAATATATACTAACGGTTGGGGAACGCAACGTAATTGATCCTACCATCGCCTAACCTATCCACCCTAACTTCCTATGTATCTTTCGTGTCGCCCCCTTCTTGTTTTGGTACGTAGGTCGACACGAGATTTTCGATGGAATTCAAAGATTTCACTCTAAACAAGTGCTACTATGAGGCCTATGACAAGTGATTCTTGGAAAAACTCTAATGGTCCACTTCTTCAAATTTAGGTTCTCTAGGGTGAGGCATTTGATTCCACAACCGTGAAAAAGTCTAGCTCGATCCTATAGCCGGATTGGAAACTTCTCTTTGTTCTGAGTTCACGCTGAAATCAGCGCCAGCCAGAGGCCTAATGTCACAACCAAAAACATATATTAACGGTTGGGGAACGCAACGTAATTGATCCTACCATCGTCCAACCTATCCACCCTAACTTCCTATGTACCTTTCGTGTCGCTCCCTTCTTGTTTTTCTGACACGTAGGTCCACACGTAGATTTTCGATGGAATTCAAAGATTTCACTCTAAACAAGTGCTACTATGAGGCCTATGACAAGTGATTCTTGGAAAAACTCTCTAATGGTCCACTTCTTCAAATTTAGGTTCTCTAGGGTGAGGCATTTGATTCCACAACCGTGAAAAAGTCTAGCTCGATCCTATAGCCGGATTGGAAACTTCTCTTTGTTCGAGTTCACGCTGAAATCAGCGCCAGCCAGCGCCTAATGTCACAACCAAAAACATATACTAACGGTTGGGGAACGCAACGTAATTGATCCTACCATCGTCTAACCTATCCACCCTAACTTCCTATGTATCTTTCGTGTCGCTCCCCTTCTTGTTTCGGCACGTAGGTCGACACAGAGATTTTCGATGGAATTCAAAGATTTCACTCTAAACAAGTGCTACTATGAGGCCTATGACAAGTGATTCTTGGAAAAACTCTCTAATGGTCCACTTCTTCAAATTTAGGTTCTCTAGGGTGAGGCATTTGATTCCACAACCGTGAAAAAGTCTAGCTCGATCCTATAGCCGGATTGGAAACTTTTTTTTTTGTTCTGAGTTCACGCTTGAAATCAGCGCCAACAAAGCCTAATGTCACAACCAAAAACATATATTAACGGTTGGGGAACGCAACGTAATTGATCCTACCATCGCCTAACCTATCCACCCTAACTTCCTATGTACCTTTCGTGTCGCTTCCCCTTCTTGTTTTGGTACGTAGGTCGACATTACAGTAGATTTTCGATGGAATTCAAAGATTTCACTCTAAACAAGTGCTACTATGAGGCCTATGACAAGTGATTCTTGGAAAAACTCTAATGGTCCACTTCTTCAAATTTAGGTTCTCTAGGGTGAGGCATTTGATTCCACAACCGTGAAAAAGTCTAGCTCGATCCTATAGCCGGATTGGAAACTTTTTCTTTGTTCTGTCTCACGCTTGAAATCAGCGCCAACAAAGGCCTAATGTCACAACCAAAAAACATATATTAACGGTTGGGGAACGCAACGTAATTGATCCTACCATCGCCTAACCTATCCACCCTAACTTCCTATGTATCTTTCGTGTCGCTCCCTTCTTGTTTCGCACGTAGGTCGACATACGAGATTTTCGATGGAATTCAAAGATTTCACTCTAAACAAGTGCTACTATGAGGCCTATGACAAGTGATTCTTGGAAAAACTCTCTAATGGTCCACTTCTTCAAATTTAGGTTCTCTAGGGTGAGGCATTTGATTCCACAACCGTGAAAAAGTCTAGCTCGATCCTATAGTCGGATTGGAAACTTCTCTTTGTTTTGAGTTCGCGCTGAAATCAGCGCCAGCAGTGCCTAATGTCACAACCAAAAACATATACTAACGGTTGGGGAACGCAACGTAATTGATCCTACGATCGTCTAACCTATCCACCCTAACTTCCTATGTATCTTTCGTGTCGTTCCCCTTCTTGTTTTGGTACGTAGGTCGACACAGAGATTTTCGATGGAATTCAAAGATTTCACCCTAAACAAGTGCTACTATGAGGCCTATGACAAGTGATTCTTAGAAAAACTCTAATGGTCCACTTCTAAAAATTTAGGTTCTCTAGGGTGAGGCATTTGATTCCACAACCGTGAAAAATGTCTAGCTCGATCCTATAGCCGGATTGGAAACTTTTTTTTGTTCTGAGTTCACGCTGAAATCAGCGCCAACAAAGGCCTAATGTCACAACCAAAAACATATATTAACGGTTGGGGAACGCAACGTAATTGATCCTACCATCGTCCAACCTATCCACCCTAACTTCCTATGTACCTTTCGTGTCGCTCCCTTCTTGTTTTGGTACGTAGGTCGATTACGATTATTTTCGATGGAATTCAAAGATTTCACTCTAAACAAGTGCTACTATGAGGCCTATGACAAGTGATTCTTGGAAAAACTCTCTAATGGTCCACTTCTTCAAATTTAGGTTCTCTAGGGTGAGGCATTTGATTCCACAACCGTGAAAAGTCTAGCTCGATCCTATAGTCGGATTGGAAACTTCTCTTTGTTCTGAGTTCACGCTGAAATCAGCGCCAACAAAGGCCTAATGTCACAACCAAAAACATATACTAACGGTTGGGGAACGCAACGTAATTGATCCTACCATCGCCTAACCTATCCACCCTAACTTCCTATGTATCTTTCGTGTCGCTCCCTTCTTGTTTCGTACGTAGGTCGATTACGTAGATTTTCGATGGAATTCAAAGATTTCACTCTAAACAAGTGCTACTATGAGGCCTATGACAAGTGATTCTTGGAAAAACTCTAATGGTCCACTTCTTCAAATTTAGGTTCTCTAGGGTGAGGCATTTGATTCCACAACCGTGAAAAAGTCTAGCTCGATCCTATAGCCGGATTGGAAACTTCTTTTGTTTTGAGTTCACGCTGAAATCAGCGCCAAGCAGGCCTAATGTCACAACCAAAAACATATACTAACGGTTGGGGAACGCAACGTAATTGATCCTACCATCGCCTAACCTATCCACCCTAACTTCCTATGTATCTTTCGTGTCGCTCCCCTTCTTGTTTTGGTACGTAGGTCTCCATTACAGATTTTTCGATGGAATTCAAAGATTTCACTCTAAACAAGTGCTACTATGAGGCCTATGACAAGTGATTCTTGGAAAAACTCTCTAATGGTCCACTTCTTCAAATTTAGGTTCTCTAGGGTGAGGCATTTGATTCCACAACCGTGAAAAAAGTCTAGCTCGATCCTATAGCCGGATTGGAAACTTTTTCTTTGTTCGAGTTCACGTTGAAATCAGCGCCAACAGCGTGGCCTAATGTCACAACCAAAAACATATATTAACGGTTGGGGAACGCAACGTAATTGATCCTACCATCGCCTAACCTATCCACCCTAACTTCCTATGTATCTTTCGTGTCGTTCCCCTTCTTGTTTTGTTTCGCACGTAGGTCTAATACAGAGATTTTCGATGGAATTCAAAGATTTCACTCTAAACAAGTGCTACTATGAGGCCTATGACAAGTGATTCTTGGAAAAACTCTCTAATGGTCCACTTCTTCAAATTTAGGTTCTCTAGGGTGAGGCATTTGATTCCACAACCGTGAAAAAGTCTAGCTCGATCCTATAGTCGGATTGGAAACTTTTCTTTGTTCTGAGTTCACGCTGAAATCAGCGCCAAACAAGTGCCTAATGTCACAACCAAAAACATATATTAACGGTTGGGGAACGCAACGTAATTGATCCTACCATCGTCCAACCTATCCACCCTAACTTCCTATGTACCTTTCGTGTCGCTCCCCTTCTTGTTTTGGCACGTAGGTCGATTACAGAGATTTTCGATGGAATTCAAAGATTTCACTCTAAACAAGTGCTACTATGAGGCCTATGACAAGTGATTCTTGGAAAAACTCTCTAATGGTCCACTTCTTCAAATTTAGGTTCTCTAGGGTGAGGCATTTGATTCCACAACCGTGAAAAAGTCTAGCTCGATCCTATAGCCGGATTGGAAACTTTTCTTTGTTCTGAGTTCACGCTGAAATCAGCGCCAACAAAGGCCTAATGTCACAACCAAAAACATATATTAACGGTTGGGGAACGCAACGTAATTGATCCTACCATCGCCCAACCTATCCACCCTAACTTCCTATGTATCTTTCGTGTCGT
The DNA here is from genome assembly GCA_015847255.1 of Hyparrhenia diplandra. Taxonomy (NCBI): domain Eukaryota; kingdom Viridiplantae; phylum Streptophyta; class Magnoliopsida; order Poales; family Poaceae; genus Hyparrhenia; species Hyparrhenia diplandra. The sequence continues at coordinate 50,637 of JADLZK010003044.1, read as the reverse complement.
TCCCCTTCTTGTTTTGGTACGTAGGTCGACACAGATGGAATTCAAAGATTTCACTCTAAACAAGTGCTACTATGAGGCCTATGACAAGTGATTCTTGGAAAAACTCTCTAATGGTCCACTTCTTCAAATTTAGGTTCTCTAGGGTGAGGCATTTGATTCCACAACCGTGAAAAAGTCTAGCTCGATCCTATAGTCGGATTGGAAACTTCTTTTGTTCTGAGTTCACGCTGAAATCAGCGCCAAAGAAGCCCTAATGTCACAACCAAAAACATATACTAACGGTTGGGGAACGCAACGTAATTGATCCTACCATCGCCTAACCTATCCACCCTAACTTCCTATGTACCTTTCGTGTCGCTCCCTTCTTGTTTCGCACGTAGGTCGACACAGAGATTTTCGATGGAATTCAAAGATTTCACTCTAAACAAGTGCTACTATGAGGCCTATGACAAGTGATTCTTGGAAAAACTCTCTAATGGTCCACTTCTTCAAATTTAGGTTCTCTAGGGTGAGGCATTTGATTCCACAACCGTGAAAAAGTCTAGCTCTATCCTATAGCCGGATTGGAAACTTCTCTTTGTTCTGAGTTCGCGCTGAAATCAGCGCCAGCAGTGCCTAATGTCACAACCAGAAACATATATTAACGGTTGGGGAACGCAACGCGTAATTGATCCTACCATCGCCTAACCTATCCACCCTAACTTCCTATGTACCTTTCGTGTCGCTCCTTCTTGTTTCTGACGTAGGTCGATTACGAGATTTTCGATGGAATTCAAAGATTTCACTCTAAACAAGTGCTACTATGAGGCCTATGACAAGTGATTCTTGAAAAAACTCTCTAATGGTCCACTTCTTCAAATTTAGGTTCTCTAGGGTGAGGCATTTGATTCCACAACCGTGAAAAAGTCTAGCTCGATCCTATAGCCGGATTGGAAACTTTTTCTTTGTTCTGAGTTCGCGCTGAAATCAGCGCCAACAGTGCCTAATGTCACAACTAGAAACATATATTAACGGTTGGGGAACGCAACGTAATTGATCCTACCATCGCCCAACCTATCCACCCTAACTTCCTATGTACCTTTCGTGTCGCTTCCCTTCTTGTTTCGGCACGAGGTCGTAGGTCGACAGAGATTTTCGATGGAATTCAAAGATTTCACTCTAAACAAGTGCTACTATGAGGCCTATGACAAGTGATTCTTGGAAAAACTCTCTAATGGTCCACTTCTTCAAATTTAGGTTCTCTAGGGTGAGGCATTTGATTCCACAACCGTGAAAAAGTCTAGCTCGATCCTATAGCCGGATTGGAAACTTCTCTTTGTTCTGAGTTCACGTTGAAATCAGCGCCAAAGCGCCTAATGTCACAACCAAAAACATATACTAACGGTTGGGGAACGCAACGTAATTGATCCTACCATCGTCTAACCTATCCACCCTAACTTCCTATGTATCTTTCGTGTCGTTCCCCTTCTTGTTTCGCACGTAGGTCGACACGTAGATTTTCGATGGAATTCAAAGATTTCACTCTAAACAAGTGCTACTATGAGGCCTATGACAAGTGATTCTTGGAAAAACTCTAATGGTCCACTTCTTCAAATTTAGGTTCTCTAGGGTGAGGCATTTGATTCCACAACCGTGAAAAAGTCTAGCTCGATCCTATAGCCGGATTGGAAACTTCTCTTTGTTCTGAGTTCACGTTGAAATCAGCGCCAGCAGTGCCTAATGTCACAACCAAAAACATATACTAACGGTTGGGGAACGCAACGTAATTGATCCTACCATCGCCTAACCTATCCACCCTAACTTCCTATGTACCTTTCGTGTCGCTCCCCTTCTTGTTTCGCACGTAGGTCGATTACAGAGATTTTCGATGGAATTCAAAGATTTCACTCTAAACAAGTGCTACTATGAGGCCTATGACAAGTGATTCTTGGAAAAACTCTCTAATGGTCCACTTCTTCAAATTTAGGTTCTCTAGGGTGAGGCATTTGATTCCACAACCGTGAAAAAGTCTAGCTCGATCCTATAGCCGGATTGGAAACTTTTTCTTTGTTCAGAGTTCGCGCTGAAATCAGCGCCAACAGCAGTGCCTAATGTCACAACCAGAAACATATATTAACGGTTGGGGAACGCAACGTAATTGATCCTACCATCGTCTAACCTATCCACCCTAACTTCCTATGTATCTTTCGTGTCGCTCCCTTCTTGTTTTGGTACGTAGGTCGACACGTAGATTTTCGATGGAATTCAAAGATTTCACTCTAAACAAGTGCTACTATGAGGCCTATGACAAGTGATTCTTGGAAAAACTCTCTAATGGTCCACTTCTTCAAATTTAGGTTCTCTAGGGTGAGGCATTTGATTCCACAACCGTGAAAAAGTCTAGCTCGATCCTATAGTCGGATTGGAAACTTCTCTTTGTTCTGAGTTCACGCTGAAATCAGCGCCAAGAAGGCCTAATGTCACAACCAGAAACATATATTAACGGTTGGGGAACGCAACGTAATTGATCCTACCATCGTCTAACCTATCCACCCTAACTTCCTATGTATCTTTCGTGTCGTTCCCCTTCTTGTTTCGGTACGTAGGTCGACACAGAGATTTTCGATGGAATTCAAAGATTTCACTCTAAACAAGTGCTACTATGAGGCCTATGACAAGTGATTCTTGGAAAAACTCTCTAATGGTCCACTTCTTCAAATTTAGGTTCTCTAGGGTGAGGCATTTGATTCCACAACCGCGAAAAAGTCTAGCTCTATCCTATAGCCGGATTGGAAACTTCTCTTTGTTCTGAGTTCGCGCTGAAATCAGCGCCAGCAGTGCCTAATGTCACAACCAGAAACATATATTAACGGTTGGGGAACGCAACGTAATTGATCCTACGATCGTCTAACCTATCCACCCTAACTTCCTATGTACCTTTCGTGTCGTTCCCCTTCTTGTTTCGGTACGTAGGTCGACACAGAGATTTTCGATGGAATTCAAAGATTTCACTCTAAACAAGTGCTACTATGAGGCCTATGACAAGTGATTCTTAGAAAAACTCTCTAATGGTCCACTTCTAAAAATTTAGGTTCTCTAGGGTGAGGCATTTGATTCCACAACCGTGAAAAAGTCTAGCTCGATCCTATAGCCGGATTGGAAACTTTTTCTTTGTTCTGAGTTCGCGCTGAAATCAGCGCCAACAGTGCCTAATGTCACAACCAGAAACATATATTAACGGTTGGGGAACGCAACGTAATTGATCCTACCATCGTCCAACCTATCCACCCTAACTTCCTATGTACCTTTCGTGTCGTTCCCCTTCTTGTTTTGGTACGTAGGTCGACACAGATGGAATTCAAAGATTTCACTCTAAACAAGTGCTACTATGAGGCCTATGACAAGTGATTCTTGGAAAAACTCTCTAATGGTCCACTTCTTCAAATTTAGGTTCTCTAGGGTGAGGCATTTGATTCCACAACCGTGAAAAAGTCTAGCTCGATCCGATAGCCGGATTGGAAACTTCTCTTTGTTCTGAGTTCACGCTGAAATCAGCGCCCGGCGGCCTAATGTCACAACCAAAAACATATACTAACGGTTGGGGAACGCAACAACATAATTGATCCTACCATCGTCTAACCTATCCACCCTAACTTCCTATGTATCTTTCGTGTCGCTCCCCTTCTTGTTTCGGCACGTAGGTCGAATACGAGATTTTCGATGGAATTCAAAGATTTCACTCTAAACAAGTGCTACTATGAGGCCTATGACAAGTGATTCTTGGAAAAACTCTCTAATGGTCCACTTCTTCAAATTTAGGTTCTCTAGGGTGAGGCATTTGATTCCACAACCGTGAAAAAGTCTAGCTCGATCCTATAGCCGGATTGGAAACTTCTCTTTGTTCTGAGTTCACGTTGAAATCAGCGCCAGCAGTGCCTAATGTCACAACCAAAAACATATACTAACGGTTGGGGAACGCAACATAATTGATCCTACCATCGTCTAACCTATGCACCCTAACTTCCTATGTATCTTTCGTGTCGCTCCCTTCTTGTTTCTGCAGACGTAGGTCGATTACGTAGATTTTCGATGGAATTCAAAGATTTCACTCTAAACAAGTGCTACTATGAGGCCTATGACAAGTGATTCTTGGAAAAACTCTCTAATGGTCCACTTCTTCAAATTTAGGTTCTCTAGGGTGAGGCATTTGATTCCACAACCGTGAAAAAGTCTAGCTCGATCCTATAGCCGGATTGGAAACTTCTCTTTGTTCTAGTTCACGTTGAAATCAGCGCCGCAGAAGCCTAATGTCACAACCAAAAAACATATACTAACGGTTGGGGAACGCAACGTAATTGATCCTACCATCGTCTAACCTATGCACCCTAACTTCCTATGTATCTTTCGTGTCGTTCCCCTTCTTGTTTCGGTACGTAGGTCGACACAGAGATTTTCGATGGAATTCAAAGATTTCACTCTAAACAAGTGCTACTATGAGGCCTATGACAAGTGATTCTTAGAAAAACTCTCTAATGGTCCACTTCTTCAAATTTAGGTTCTCTAGGGTGAGGCATTTGATTCCACAACCGTGAAAATGTCTAGCTCGATCCTATAGCCGGATTGGAAACTTTTTCTTTGTTCTGAGTTCGCGCTGAAATCAGCGCCAACAGTGCCTAATGTCACAACCAGAAACATATATTAACGGTTGGGGAACGCAACGTAATTGATCCTACCATCGTCTAACCTATCCACCCTAACTTCCTATGTATCTTTCGTGTCGCCCCTTCTTGTTTCGGCACGTAGGTCTACACGCAGATTTTTCGATGGAATTCAAAGATTTCACTCTAAACAAGTGCTACTATGAGGCCTATGACAAGTGATTCTTGGAAAAACTCTCTAATGGTCCACTTCTTCAAATTTAGGTTCTCTAGGGTGAGGCATTTGATTCCACAACCGTGAAAAAGTCTAGCTCGATCCTATAGCCGGATTGGAAACTTCTCTTTGTTCTGAGTTCGCGCTGAAATCAGCGCCAGCAGTGCCTAATGTCACAACCAGAAACATATATTAACGGTTGGGGAACGCAACGTAATTGATCCTACCATCGTCTAACCTATCCACCCTAACTTCCTATGTACCTTTCGTGTCGTTCCCCTTCTTGTTTCGGTACGTAGGTCGACACAGATGGAATTCAAAGATTTCACTCTAAACAAGTGCTACTATGAGGCCTATGACAAGTGATTCTTAGAAAAACTCTCTAATGGTCCACTTCTTAAAATTTAGGTTCTCTAGGGTGAGGCATTTGATTCCACAACCGTGAAAAAGTCTAGCTCGATCCTATAGCCGGATTGGAAACTTTTTCTTTGTTCGAGTTCGCGCTGAAATCAGCGCCAACAAGTGCCTAATGTCACAACCAGAAACATATATTAACGGTTGGGGAACGCAACGTAATTGATCCTACCATCGTCCAACCTATCCACCCTAACTTCCTATGTACCTTTCGTGTCGTTCCCCTTCTTGTTTCGGTACGTAGGTCGACGCGATGGAATTCAAAGATTTCACTCTAAACAAGTGCTACTATGAGGCCTATGACAAGTGATTCTTGGAAAAACTCTCTAATGGTCCACTTCTTCAAATTTAGGTTCTCTAGGGTGAGGCATTTGATTCCACAACCGTGAAAAAGTCTAGCTCGATCCTATAGTCGGATTGGAAACTTCTCTTTGTTCTGAGTTCGCGCTGAAATCAGCGCCAAAGAAGCGCCTAATGTCACAACCAAAAACATATACTAACGGTTGGGGAACGAACGTAATTGATCCTACCATCGTCTAACCTATCCACCCTAACTTCCTATGTATCTTTCGTGTCGCTCCCCTTCTTGTTTTGGTACGTAGGTCGACACGTAGATTTTCGATGGAATTCAAAGATTTCACTCTAAACAAGTGCTACTATGAGGCCTATGACAAGTGATTCTTGGAAAAACTCTAATGGTCCACTTCTTCAAATTTAGGTTCTCTAGGGTGAGGCATTTGATTCCACAACCGTGAAAAAGTCTAGCTCGATCCTATAGCCGGATTGGAAACTTCTTCTTTGTTCCTGAGTTCACGTTGAAATCAGCGCCAGCAAAGCCTAATGTCACAACCAAAAACATATATTAACGGTTGGGGAACGCAACGTAATTGATCCTACCATCGTCTAACCTATCCACCCTAACTTCCTATGTATCTTTTCGTGTCGCTCCCCTTCTTGTTTCTCGGGTCGTAGGTCGACACGAGATTTTCGATGGAATTCAAAGATTTCACTCTAAACAAGTGCTACTATGAGGCCTATGACAAGTGATTCTTGGAAAAACTCTCTAATGGTCCACTTCTTCAAATTTAGGTTCTCTAGGGTGAGGCATTTGATTCCACAACCGTGAAAAAGTCTAGCTCGATCCTATAGCCGGATTGGAAACTTCTCTTTGTTCTGAGTTCACGCTGAAATCAGCGCCAAAGAGGTTCTAATGTCACAACCAAAAACATATATTAACGGTTGGGGAACGCAACGTAATTGATCCTACCATCGCCCAACCTATCCACCCTAACTTCCTATGTACCTTTTCGTGTCGCTCCCCTTCTTGTTTTGGTGCGTAGGTCGACACGTAGATTTTCGATGGAATTCAAAGATTTCACTCTAAACAAGTGCTACTATGAGGCCTATGACAAGTGATTCTTGGAAAAACTCTCTAATGGTCCACTTCTTCAAATTTAGGTTCTCTAGGGTGAGGCATTTGATTCCACAACCGTGAAAAGTCTAGCTCGATCCTATAGTCGGATTGAAACTTCTCTTTGTTCTGAGTTCACGCTGAAATCAGCGCCAACAAGGCCTAATGTCACAACCAAAAACATATACTAACGGTTGGGGGAACGCAACGTAATTGATCCTACCATCGTCTAACCTATCCACCCTAACTTCCTATGTACCTTTCGTGTCGCTCCCCTTCTTGTTTCGCACGTAGGTCTCCATTACGTAGATTTTCGATGGAATTCAAAGATTTCACTCTAAACAAGTGCTACTATGAGGCCTATGACAAGTGATTCTTGGAAAAACTCTCTAATGGTCCACTTCTTCAAATTTAGGTTCTCTAGGGTGAGGCATTTGATTCCACAACCGTGCAAAAGTCTAGCTCGATCCTATATCCGGATTGGAAACTTTTTCTTTGTTCTGAGTTCGCGTTGAAATCAGCGCCAACAGTGCCTATTGTCACAACCAGAAACATATATTAACGGTTGGGGAACGCAACGTAATTGATCCTACCATCGCCCAACCTATCCACCCTAACTTCCTATGTACCTTTCGTGTCGCTCCCCTTCTTGTTTCTCGATGCGTAGGTCGACACGTAGATTTTCGATGGAATTCAAAGATTTCACTCTAAACAAGTGCTACTATGAGGCCTATGACAAGTGATTCTTGGAAAAACTCTCTAATGGTCCACTTCTTCAAATTTAGGTTCTCTAGGGTGATGCATTTGAATCCACAACCGTGAAAAAGTCTAGCTCGATCCTATAGTCGGATTGGAAACTTCTCTTTGTTTTTGAGTTCGCGCTGAAATCAGCGCCAACAAAAAATGTCACAACCAAAAACATATATTAACGGTTGGGGAACGCAACGTAATTGATCCTACCATCGTCTAACCTATCCACCCTAACTTCCTATGTATCTTTCGTGTCGTTCCCCTTCTTGTTTTTGGTACGTAGGTCGACATACGTAGATTTTTCGATGGAATTCAAAGATTTCACTCTAAACAAGTGCTACTATGAGGCCTATGACAAGTGATTCTTGGAAAAACTCTCTAATGGTCCACTTCTTCAAATTTAGGTTCTCTAGGGTGAGGCATTTGATTCCACAACCGTGAAAAAGTCTAGCTCGATCCTATAGCCGGATTGGAAACTTCTCTTTGTTCTACCGAGTTCACGCTGAAATCAGCGCCAGCAGCCCTAATGTCACAACCAAAAACATATACTAACGGTTGGGGAAATGCAACGTAATTGATCCTACCATCGTCCAACCTATCCACCCTAACTTCCTATGTACCTTTCGTGTCGCTCCCCTTCTTGTTTCGATGACGTAGGTCTCCACGCAGATTTTCGATGGAATTCAAAGATTTCACTCTAAACAAGTGCTACTATGAGGCCTATGACAAGTGATTCTTGGAAAAACTCTCTAATGGTCCACTTCTTCAAATTCAGGTTCTCTAGGGTGAGGCATTTGATTCCACAACCGTGAAAAAGTCTAGCTCGATCCTATAGCCGGATTGGAAACTTCTCTTTGTTCTCGAGTTCACGCTGAAATCAGCCAAAGAAAGGCCAAATGTCACAACCAAAAACATATATTAACGGTTGGGGAACGCAACGTAATTGATCCTACCATCGTCTAACCTATCCACCCTAACTTCCTATGTACCTTTCGTGTCGTTCCCTTCTTGTTTTGGTGACGTAGGTCGACCATAACGATTTTCGATGGAATTCAAAGATTTCACTCTAAACAAGTGCTACTATGAGGCCTATGACAAGTGATTCTTGGAAAAACTCTAATGGTCCACTTCTTCAAATTTAGGTTCTCTAGGGTGAGGCATTTGATTCCACAACCGTGAAAAGTCTAGCTCGATCCTATAGCCGGATTGGAAACTTCTCTTTGTTCTCGAGTTCACGTTGAAATCAGCGCCAACAGCGCCTAATGTCACAACCAAAAACATATACTAACGGTTGGGGAACGCAACGTAATTGATCCTACCATCGTCTAACCTATCCACCCTAACTTCCTATGTATCTTTTGTGTCGTTCCCCTTCTTGTTTTTGGTGCGTAGGTCGACACGAGATTTTCGATGGAATTCAAAGATTTCACTCTAAACAAGTGCTACTATGAGGCCTATGACAAGTGATTCTTGGAAAAACTCTCTAATGGTCCACTTCTTCAAATTTAGGTTCTCTAGGGTGAGGCATTTCATTCCACAACCGTGAAAAAATCTAGCTCGATCCTATAGCCGGATTGGAAACTTTTTCTTTGTTCTGAGTTCGCGTTGAAATCAGCGCCAACAAGGCCTAATGTCACAACCAAAAACATATATTAACGGTTGGGGAACGCAACGTAATTGATCCTACCATCGTCCTAACCTATCCACCCTAACTTCCTATGTACCTTTCGTGTCGCTCCCCTTCTTGTTTTGGGCACGTAGGTCGACACAGTAGATTTTTGATGGAATTCAAAGATTTCACTCTAAACAAGTGCTACTATGAGGCCTATGACAAGTGATTCTTGGAAAACTCTCTAATGGTCCACTTCTTCAAATTTAGGTTCTCTAGGGTGAGGCATTTGATTCCACAACCGTGAAAAAATGTCTAGCTCGATCCTATAGCCGGATTGGAAACTTCTCTTTGTTCTGAGTTCACGTTGAAATCAGCGCCAAAAGGCCTAATGTCACAACCAAAAACATATACTAACGGTTGGGGAACGCAACGTAATTGATCCTACCATCGTCTAACCTATCCACCCTAACTTCCTATGTATCTTTCGTGTCGTTCCCCTTCTTGTTTTTGGTACGTAGGTCGACACAGAGATTTTCGATGGAATTCAAAGATTTCACTCTAAACAAGTGCTACTATGAGGCCTATGACAAGTGATTCTTAGAAAAACTCTCTAATGGTCCACTTCTAAAAATTTAGGTTCTCTAGGGTGAGGCATTTGATTCCACAACCGTGAAAATGTCTAGCTCGATCCTATAGCCAGATTGGAAACTTTTTCTTTGTTCTGAGTTCGCGCTGAAATCAGCGCCAACAGTGCCTAATGTCACAACCAGAAACATATATTAACGGTTGGGGAACGCAACGTAATTGATCCTACCATCGTCCAACCTATCCACCCTAACTTCCTATGTACCTTTCGTGTCGTTCCCCTTCTTGTTTTGGTACGTAGGTCGACACAGATGGAATTCAAAGATTTCACTCTAAACAAGTGCTACTATGAGGCCTATGACAAGTGATTCTTGGAAAAACTCTCTAATGGTCCACTTCTTCAAATTTAGGTTCTCTAGGGTGAGGCATTTGATTCCACAACCGTGAAAAAGTCTAGCTCGATCCTATAGTCGGATTGGAAACTTCTCTTTGTTACGAGTTCACGCTGAAATCAGCGCCGGCGCTGCCTAATGTCACAACCAAAAACATATATTAACGGTTGGGGAACGCAAACGTAATTGATCCTACCATCGCCTAACCTATCCACCCTAACTTCCTATGTACCTTTCGTGTCGTTCCCCTTCTTGTTTTGATGCGTAGGTCGACCCGTAGATTTTCGATGGAATTCAAAGATTTCACTCTAAACAAGTGCTACTATGAGGCCTATGACAAGTGATTCTTGGAAAAACTCTCTAATGGTCCACTTCTTCAAATTTAGGTTCTCTAGGGTGAGGCATTTGATTCCACAACCGTGAAAATGTCTAGCTCGATCCTATAGTCGGATTGGAAACTTCTCTTTGTTTTGAGTTCGCGCTGAAATCAGCGCCAGCAGTGCCTAATGTCACAACCAAAAACATATACTAACGGTTGGGGGAACGCAACGTAATTGATCCTACCATCGTCCAACCTATCCACCCTAACTTCCTATGTATCTTTCGTGTCGTTCCCTTCTTGTTTTCAGACGTAGGTCTACCTGAAGATTTTCGATGGAATTCAAAGATTTCACTCTAAACAAGTGCTACTATGAGGCCTATGACAAGTGATTCTTAGAAAAACTCTCTAATGGTCCACTTCTTCAAATTTAGGTTCTCTAGGGTGAGGCATTTGATTCCACAACCGTGAAAAAAAAGTCTAGCTCGATCCTATAGCCGGATTGGAAACTTTTTCTTTGTTCCGAGTTCACGCTGAAATCAGCGCCAAAGGCCTAATGTCACAACCAAAAAACATATATTAACGGTTGGGGAACGCAACGTAATTGATCCTACCATCGCCTAACCTATCCACCCTAACTTCCTATGTACCTTTCGTGTCGCTCCCCTTCTTGTTTCGGTACGTAGGTCGACGAGATTTTCGATGGAATTCAAAGATTTCACTCTAAACAAGTGCTACTATGAGGCCTATGACAAGTGATTCTTGGAAAAACTCTCTAATGGTCCACTTCTTCAAATTTAGGTTCTCTAGGGTGAGGCATTTGATTCCACAACCGTGAAAAAGTCTAGCTCGATCCTATAGCCGGATTGGAAACTTCTTTTGTTCCTGGAGTTCACGTTGAAATCAGCGCCAGCTGCCTAATGTCACAACCAAAAACATATACTTAACGGTTGGGGAACGCAACGTAATTGATCCTACCATCGTCTAACCTATGCACCCTAACTTCCTATGTACCTTTAGGTGTCGTTCCCTTCTTGTTTCTAATGCGTAGGCTGTTAGATTTTCGATGGAATTCAAAGATTTCACTCTAAACAAGTGCTACTATGAGGCCTATGACAAGTGATTCTTGGAAAAACTCTCTAATGGTCCACTTCTTCAAATTTAGGTTCTCTAGGGTGAGGCATTTGATTCCACAACCGTGAAAAAGTTTAGCTCGATCCTATAGTCGGATTGGAAACTTCTCTTTGTTTTGAGTTCACGTTGAAATCAGCGCCAAGCCCGATGCCTAATGTCACAACCAAAACATATACTAACGGTTGGGGAACGAACGTAATTGATCCTACCATCGTCTAACCTATCCACCCTAACTTCCTATGTATCTTTTAGTGTCGTTCCCTTCTTGTTTTGGTACGTAGGTCGACACAGAGATTTTCGATGGAATTCAAAGATTTCACTCTAAACAAGTGCTACTATGAGGCCTATGACAAGTGATTCTTGGAAAAACTCTCTAATGGTCCACTTCTTCAAATTTAGGTTCTCTAGGGTGAGGCATTTGATTCCACAACCGTGAAAAAGTCTAGCTCGATCCTATAGCCGGATTGGAAACTTTTCTTTGTTCTAGTTCACGCTGAAATCAGCGCCAGTGCCTAATGTCACAACCAAAAACATATACTAACGGTTGGGGAACGCAACGTATTTGATCCTACCATCGTCTAACCTATGCACCCTAACTTCCTATGTATCTTTCGTGTCGCCCCTTCTTGTTTTGATGACGTAGGTCATTACCGGATTTTCGATGGAATTCAAAGATTTCACTCTAAACAAGTGCTACTATGAGGCCTATGACAAGTGATTCTTGGAAAAACTCTCTAATGGTCCACTTCTTCAAATTTAGGTTCTCTAGGGTGAGGCATTTGATTCCACAACCGTGAAAAAGTCTAGCTCGATCCTATAGTCGGATTGGAAACTTCTCTTTGTTCGAAGTTCACGTTGAAATCGGCGCCAGCGCTGCCTAATGTCACAACCAAAAACATATACTAACGGTTGGGGAACGCAACATAATTGATCCTACCATCATCTAACCTATGCACCCTAACTTCCTATGTATCTTTAAATGGTTTCCCCTTCTTGTTTTTGATGCGTAGGTCGGTCCACGTAGATTTTCGATGGAATTCAAATATTTCACTCTAAACAAGTGCTACTATGAGGCCTATGACAAGTGATTCTTGGAAAAACTCTCTAATGGTCCACTTCTTCAAATTTAGGTTCTCTAGGGTGAGGCATTTGATTCCACAACCGTGAAAAATGTCTAGCCTCGATCCTATAGTCGGATTGGAAACTTCTCTTTGTTCTGAGTTCACGTTGAAATCAGCGCCCAGCGCGATGCCTAATGTCACAACCAAAAACATATACTAACGGTTGGGGAACGCAACGTAATTGATCCTACCATCGTCTAACCTATCCACCCTAACTTCCTATGTATCTTTTTCGTGTCGCGTCCCCTTCTTGTTTTGGTGCGTAGGTCTACATAGAGATTTTCGATGGAATTCAAAGATTTCACCTAAACAAGTGCTACTATGAGGCCTATGACAAGTGATTCTTGGAAAAACTCTCTAATGGTCCACTTCTTCAAATTTAGGTTCTCTAGGGTGAGGCATTTGATTCCACAACCGTGAAAAAGTCTAGCTCGATCCTATAGCCGGATTGGAAACTTTTTCTTTGTTCTGAGTTCGCGTTGAAATCAGCGCCGGCGATGCCTAATGTCACAACCAAAAACATATATTAACGGTTGGGGAACGCAACGTAATTGATCCTACCATCGTCTAACCTATCCACCCTAACTTCCTATGTATCTTTCGTTATTCGTTCCTTCTTGTTTTACGATGACGTGGTCGACCGCGCGAGAGATTTTCGATGGAATTCAAAGATTTCACTCTAAACAAGTGCTACTATGAGGCCTATGACAAGTGATTCTTGGAAAAACTCTCTAATGGTCCACTTCTTCAAATTTAGGTTCTCTAGGGTGAGGCATTTGATTCCACAACCGTGAAAAGTCTAGCTCGATCCTATAGCTGGATTGGAAACTTCTCTTTGTTCTAAGTTCACTCTGAAATCAGCGCCGGCGATGCCTAATGTCACAACCAAAACATATATTAACGGTTGGGGAACATAGCGTAATTGATCCTACCAACGTCCAACCTATCCACCCTAACTTCCTATGTACCTTTAAATGTCGTTCCCCTTCTTGTTTTCGATACGTAGGTCGACACCGAGATTTTTCGATGGAATTCAAAGATTTCACACCTAAACAAGTGCTACTATGAGGCCTATGACAAGTGATTCTTAGAAAAACTCTCTAATGGTCCACTTATTCAAATTTAGGTTTCTCTAGGGTGAGGCATTTGATTCACAACCGTGAAAAAGTCTAGCTCGATCCTATAGCGGTTGGAAACTTCTCTTTGTTTTGAGTTCACGCTGAAATCAGCGCCCGGCCATTCTCTAATGTCACAACCAAAAACATATATCAACGGTTGGGGAACGCAATGTAATTGATCCTACCAACGTCTAACCTATCCACCCTAACTTCCTATGTACCTTTCTTGTCGTTCCCCTTCTTATTTTCGCATAATAGGTCCACCGAGAGATTTTTGATGGAATTCAAAGATTTCACTCTAAACAAGTGCTACTTTGAGGCCTATGACAAGTGATTCTTGGAAAAACTCTCTAATGGTCCACTTCTTCAAATTTAGGTTCTCTAGGGTGAGGCATTTGATTCCACAACCGCGAAAAAGTCTAGCTCGATCCTATAGTCGGATTGGAAACTTCTCTTTTTTTGAGTTCACGTTGAAATCAGCGCCAGGCAGCTGCCTAATGTCACAACCAAAATATATATATAGCGGGTTGTGGAACGCAGTGTAATTGATCCTACCAACATCTAACCTATCCACCCCAACTTCCTATGCACCTTTCGTGTCGTTCCCTTGTTATTTCAAGTCGTGGGTCCACGAGATTTTTCGATGGAATTCCAAGATTTAAGCCTAAAACAAGTGCTACTTTGAGGCCTATGACAAGTGATTCTTAGAAAAACTCTCTAATGGTCCACTTATTCAAATTTAGGTTCTCTAGGGTTAGGCATTTGATTCACAACCGTGAAAAAGTCTAGCTCGATTCTATAGCGTGATTGGAAACTTCTCTTTGTTTTGAGTTCACGCTGAAATTAGCGCCGGCCGGTCTCTATTGTCACATCCCGAAACATATATCAACGGTTGGGGAGCGCAATGTAATTGATCCTACCAACATCTAACTTATCCACCTAACTTCCTATGTACCTTTCTTGTCGTTCCCCTTCTTATTTCATGTATTAGGTCCACGAGAGATTTTGATGGAATTCAAAGATTTCACCTAAACAAGTGCTACTTTGAGGGCCTATGACAAGTGATTCTTAGAAAAACTCTCTAATGGTCCACTTCTTCAAATTTAGGTTCTCTAGGGTTAGGCATTTGATTCACAACCGCGAAAAAGTCTAGCTCGATTCTATAGCTGGATTGGAAACTTCTCTTTCTTTTGAGTTCGCGCTGAAATCAGCGCAGCCTCTCTATTGTCACATCCCGAAATATATATTTAGCGGTTGTGGAACCAATGTAATTGATCCTACCAACATCTAACCTATCCACCTAACTTCCTATGCACCTTTCGTGTCGTTCCCCTTCTTATTTCAGTACGTAGGTCCACGGAGATTTTCGATGGAATTCCAAGATTTCACCCTAAACAAGTGCTACTTTGAGGCCTATGACAAGTGATTCTTAGAAAAACTCTCTAATGGTCCACTTATTCAAATTTAGGTTCTCTAGGGTTAGGCATTTGATTCACAACCGTAAAAAAGTCTAGCTCGATTCTATAGCGAGGATTGGAAACTTCTCTTTGTTTTGAGTTCGCGCTGAAATTGGTGCCGGCGGTCTCTATTGTCACATCGAGAATACATATATTAACGGTTGGGGAATGCAATGTAATTGATCCTACCAACATCTAACCTATCCACCCTAACTTCCTATGCACCTTTCTTGTCGTTCCCCCTTCTTATTTCAGTACGTTAGGTCCACCAGAGATTTTCGATGGATTTCAAGATTTCACCCTAAACAAGTGCTACTTTGAGGCCTATGACAAGTGATTCTTAGAAAAACTCTCTAATGGTCCACTTATTCAAATTTAGGTTCTCTAGGGTGAGGCATTTGATTCACAACCGTGAAAAAGTCTAGCTCGATTCTATAGAAGGATTGGAAACTTCTCTTTGTTTTGAGTTCGCGCTGAAATTAGCGCCGCCGATCTCTATTGTCATATCTAGAAAACATATATCAACGGTTAGGGAACGCAATGTAATTGATCCTACCAACATCTAACCTATCCACCCCCTAACTTCCTATGCACCTTTCTTGTCGTTCCCCTTCTTATTTCATGCAATTAGGTCCACCAGAGATTTTTGATGGTATTCCAAGATTTCACCTAAACAAGTGCTACTTTGAGGCCTATGACAAGTGATTCTTAGAAAAACTCTCTAATGGTCCACTTATTCAAATTTAGGTTCTCTAGGGTTAGGCATTTGATTCACAACCGTGAAAAAGTCTAGCTCGATTCTATAGCGGATTGGAAACTTCTCTTTGTTTTGATTTCGCTGAAATTAGCGCCGCCCAGTCTCTATTGACACATCTAGAAACTTATATCAGCGGTTGGAGAACGCAATGTAATTGATCCTACCAACATCTAACCTATCCACCTAACTTCCTATGCACCTTTAGGTGTGGTTCCCCTTCTTATTTTCAGCAATTAGGTCCACCGGAGAGATTTTTCGATGGAATTCCAAGATTTCGCCCTAAACAAGTGCTACTTTGAGGCCTATGACAAGTGATTCTTAGAAAAACTCTCTAATGGTCCACTTATTCAAATTTAGGTTCTCTAGGGTGAGGCATTTGATTCACAACCGCGAAAAAGTCTAGCTCGATTCTATAGCGGATTGAAACTTCTCTTTCTTTTGAGTTCGCGCTGAAATCAGCACCCGGTCTCTATTGTCACATCTAGAAATATATATTAGCGGTTGTGGAACGCAGTGTAATTGATCCTACCAACATCTAACCTATCCACCCTAACTTCCTATGCACCTTTCGTGTGGTTCCCCTTCTTATTTCAGCATTTAGGTCCACGGAGATTTTCGATGGAATTCCAAGATTTCACCCTAAACAAGTGCTACTTTGAGGCCTATGACAAGTGATTCTTAAAAAAACTCTCTAATGGTCCACTTATTCAAATTTAGGTTCTCTAGGGTTAGGCATTTGATTCACAACCGCAAAAAGTCTAGCTCGATTCTATAGCGAGGATTGGAAACTTCTCTTTGTTTTGAGTTCACGCGAAATTAGCGCCCGGCCGTCTCTATTGTCACATCTAGAAACATATATCAACGGTTGGGGAACGCAAATGTAATTGATCCTACCAACATCTAACCTATCCACCCTAACTTCCTATGCACCTTTCTTGTCGTTCCCTTCTTATTTCAGTAATTAGGTCCACCGGAGATTTTTGATGGAATTCCAAGATTTCGCCCTAAACAAGTGCTACTTTGAGGCCTATGACAAGTGATTCTTAGAAAAACTCTCTAATGGTCCACTTCTTCAAATTTAGGTTCTCTAGGGTGAGGCATTTGATTCACAACCGTGAAAAAAGTCTAGCTCGATTCTATAGCGTGATTGGAAACTTCTCTTTCTTTTGAGTTCGCGCTGAAATCAGCGCCAGCCTCTATTGTCACATCCGAGAAACATATATTAGCGGTTGGGGAACGCAATGTAATTGATCCTACCAACATCTAACCTATCCACCCTAACTTCCTATGCACCTTTCGTGTCGTTCCCCTTCTTATTTCAGTACGTAGGTCCACCAGAGATTTTCGATGGTATTCCAAGATTTCACCCTAAACAAGTGCTACTTTGAGGCCTATGATAAGTGATTCTTAGAAAAACTCTCTAATGGTCCACTTATTCAAATTTAGGTTCTCTAGGGTTAGGCATTTGATTCACAACCGTGAAAAAGTCTAGCTCGATTCTATAGCAGGATTGGAAACTTCTCTTTGTTTTGAGTTCGCGCTGAAATTAGCGCCAGCAGTCTCTATTGTCACATCTAGAAACATATATCAACGGTTGGGGAACGCAATGTAATTGATCCTACCAACATCTAACCTATCCACCCTAACTTCCTATGTACCTTTCTTGTCGTTCCCCTTCTTATTTCAGTAATTAGGTCCACCAGAGATTTTTGATGGAATTCCAAGATTTCCCCCTAAACAAGTGCTACTTTGAGGCCTATGACAAGTGATTCTTAGAAAAACTCTCTAATGGTCCACTTCTTCAAATTTAGGTTCTCTAGGGTGAGGCATTTGATTCACAACCGTAAAAAGTCTAGCTTCGATTCTATAGCTGGATTGGAAACTTCTCTTTGTTTTGAGTTCGCGCTGAAATTAGCGCCAGCGTCTCTATTGTCACATCTAGAAATATATATTAATGGTTGGGAACGCAATGTAATTGATCCTACCAACATCTAACCTATCCACCCTAACTTCCTATGCACCTTTCTTGTCGTTCCCCTTCTTATTTCGATACGTTAGGTCCACGGAGATTTTTAGATGGTATTCCAAGATTTCACCCTAAACAAGTGCTACTTTGAGGCCTATGATAAGTGATTCTTAGAAAAACTCTCTAATGGTCCACTTATTCAAATTTAGGTTCTCTAGGGTTAGGCATTTGATTCACAACCGTGAAAAAAGTCTAGCTCGATTCTATAGCAGGATTGGAAACTTCTCTTTGTTTTGAGTTCACGCTGAAATTAGCGCCCGCCGATCTCTATTGTCACATCTAGAAACATATATCAACGGTTGGGGAACGCAATGTAATTGATCCTACCAACATCTAACCTATCCACCCTAACTTCCTATGTACCTTTCTTGTCGTTCCCCCTTCTTATTTCAGTAATTAGGTCCACGAGAGATTTTTGATGGAATTCCAAGATTTCACCTAAACAAGTGCTACTTTGAGGCCTATGACAAGTGATTCTTAGAAAAACTCTCTAATGGTCCACTTATTCAAATTTAGGTTCTCTAGGGTTAGGCATTTGATTCACAACCGCGAAAAAGTCTAGCTCGATTCTATAGCGGGATTGGAAACTTCTTTTGTTTTGAGTTCGCTGAAATTAGCGCCGGCGATCTCTATTGTCACATCCGAGAAACATATATCAACGGTTGGGGAATGCAATGTAATTGATCCTACCAACATCTAACCTATCCACCCTAACTTCCTATGCACCTTTCGTGTCGTTCCCCTTCTTATTTCAATGCGTTAGGTCCACGGAGATTTTCGATGGTATTCCAAGATTTCACCTAAACAAGTGCTACTTTGAGGCCTATGACAAGTGATTCTTAGAAAAACTCTCTAATGGTCCACTTATTCAAATTTAGGTTCTCTAGGGTTAGGCATTTGATTCACAACCGTAAAAAAAGTCTAGCTCGATTCTATAGCGAGGATTGGAAACTTCTCTTTGTTTTGAGTTCGCGGTGAAATTAGCGCCGGCCGTCTCTATTGTCACATCTAGAAACATATATCAACGGTTGGGGAATGCAATGTAATTGATCCTACCAACATCTAACCTATCCACCCTAACTTCCTATGCACCTTTCTTAATCGTTCCCCTTCTTATTTCAATGAATTAGGTCCACGGAGATTTTTCGATGGAATTCCAAGATTTCACCCTAAACAAGTGCTACTTTGAGGCCTATGACAAGTGATTCTTAGAAAAACTCTCTAATGGTCCACTTATTCAAATTTAGGTTCTCTAGGGTTAGGCATTTGATTCACAACCAGGAAAAAGTCTAGCTCGATTCTATAGCCGGATTGGAAACTTCTCTTTGTTTTGAGTTCATGCTGAAATTAGCGCCCGCGGTCTCTATTGTCATATCTAGAAACATATATCAACGGTTGGGGAACGCAATGTAATTGATCCTACCAACATCTAACCTATCCACCCTAACTTCCTATGCACCTTTCGTGTCGTTCCCCTTCTTATTTCAGTACGTAGGTCCACGGAGATTTTTAAGATGGAATTCCAAGATTTCACCCTAAACAAGTGCTACTTTGAGGCCTATGACAAGTGATTCTTAGAAAAACTCTCTAATGGTCCACTTATTCAAATTTAGGTTCTCTAGGGTTAGGCATTTGATTCACAACCGTGAAAAAGTCTAGCTTCGATTCTATAGCAGGATTGGAAACTTCTCTTTGTTTTGAGTTCAAAGAAAATTGGTGCCGCCAGTCTCTATTGTCACATCTAGAAACATATATTAACGGTTGGGGAACGCAATGTAATTGATCCTACCAACATCTAACCTATCCACCCTAACTTCCTATGCACCTTTCGTGTCGTTCCCCTTCTTATTTCAGTAATTAGGTCCACCAGATTTTCGATGGAATTCCAAGATTTCACCCTAAACAAGTGCTACTTTGAGGCCTATGACAAGTGATTCTTAGAAAAACTCTCTAATGGTCCACTTATTCAAATTTAGGTTCTCTAGGGTTAGGCATTTGATTCACAACCGTGAAAAAAGTCTAGCTCGATTCTATAGAAGGATTGGAAACTTCTCTTTCTTTTGAGTTCAAGCTGAAATCAGCGCCAGCGATCTCTATTGTCACATCTAGAAAACATATATCAACGGTTGTGGAACGCAATGTAATTGATCCTACCAACATCTAACCTATCCACCCTAACTTCCTATGCACCTTTCTTGTCGTTCCCCTTCTTATTTCAGTAATTAGGTCCACGAGAGATTTTCGATGGTATTCCAAGATTTCACCCTAAACAAGTGCTACTTTGAGGCCTATGACAAGTGATTCTTAGAAAAACTCTCTAATGGTCCACTTATTCAAATTTAGGTTCTCTAGGGTTAGGCATTTGATTCACAACCGTGAAAAAAAGTCTAGCTCGATTCTATAGCGAGGATTGGAAACTTCTCTTTGTTTTGAGTTCACGCTGAAATTAGCGCCCGGCCGTCTCTATTGTCACATCTAGAAACATATATCAACGGTTGGGGAACGCAATGTAATTGATCCTACCAACATCTAACCTATCCACCCTAACTTCCTATGTACCTTTCTTGTCGTTCCCCTTCTTATTTCGATAATTAGGTCCACGAGAGATTTTTCGATGGAATTCCAAGATTTCACCCTAAACAAGTGCTACTTTGAGGCCTATGACAAGTGATTCTTAGAAAAACTCTCTAATGGTCCACTTCTTCAAATTTAGGTTCTCTAGGGTGAGGCATTTGATTCACAACCGCGAAAAGTTCTAGCTCGATTCTATAGCTGGATTGGAAACTTCTCTTTCTTTTGAGTTCAAGCTGAAATCAGCGCCCGGCGATCTCTATTGTCACATCCAGAAATATATATTAGCGGTTGTGGAACGCAATGTAATTGATCCTACCAACATCTAACCTATCCACCCTAACTTCCTATGCACCTTTCGTGTCGTTCCCTTCTTATTTCAGTGCGTAGGTCCACGGAGATTTTTCGATGGTATTCCAAGATTTCACCTAAACAAGTGCTACTTTGAGGCCTATGACAAGTGATTCTTAGAAAAACTCTCTAATGGTCCACTTATTCAAATTTAGGTTCTCTAGGGTTAGGCATTTGATTCACAACCGTGAAAAAAGTCTAGCTCGATTCTATAGCGAGGATTGGAAACTTCTCTTTGTTTTGAGTTCACGCTGAAATTAGCGCCCGGCCGATCTCTATTGTCACATCCAGAAACATATATCAACGGTTGAGGAATGCAATGTAATTGATCCTACCAACATCTAACCTATCCACCCTAACTTCCTATGCACCTTTCTTGTCGTTCCCCTTCTTATTTCATGACGTAGGTCCACCGAGAGATTTTCGGAATTCCAAGATTTCACCCTAAACAAGTGCTACTTTGAGGCCTATGACAAGTGATTCTTAGAAAAACTCTCTAATGGTCCACTTATTCAAATTTAGGTTCTCTAGGGTTAGGCATTTGATTCACAACCAGGAAAAAAGTCTAGCTCGATTCTATAGAAGGATTGGAAACTTCTCTTTTTTTTTTGAGTTCGCTGAAATTGGCGCCGGCCAGTCTCTATTGTCACATCTAGAAACTTATATTAACGGGTTGGGGAACGCAATGTAATTGATCCTACCAACATCTAACCTATCCACCCTAACTTCCTATGCACCTTTCGTGTCGTTCCCCTCTTATTTCATGCGTAGGTCCACCGAGAGATTTTTCGATGGTATTCCAAGATTTCACCCTAAACAAGTGCTACTTTGAGGCCTATGACAAGTGATTCTTAGAAAAACTCTCTAATGGTCCACTTATTCAAATTTAGGTTCTCTAGGGTTAGGCATTTGATTCACAACCGTGAAAAAGTCTAGCTCGATTCTATAGCAGGATTGGAAACTTCTCTTTGTTTTGAGTTCGCGCTGAAATTAGCGCCAGCAGTCTCTATTGTCACATCTAGAAACATATATCAACGGTTGGGGAACGCAATGTAATTGATCCTACCAACATCTAACCTATCCACCCTAACTTCCTATGCACCTTTCTTGTCGTTCCCCTTTCTTATTTCAGTAATTAGGTCCACCAGAGATTTTCGATGGAATTCCAAGATTTCGCCCTAAACAAGTGCTACTTTGAGGCCTATGACAAGTGATTCTTAGAAAAACTCTCTAATGGTCCACTTCTTCAAATTTAGGTTCTCTAGGGTGAGGCATTTGATTCACAACCGAAAAAAAGTCTAGCTCGATTCTATAGCCGGATTGGAAACTTCTGTTTCTTTTGAGTTCGCGCTGAAATCAGCGCCAGCAGTCTCTATTGTCACATCCAGAAATATATATTAGCGGTTGTGGAACGCAATGTAATTGATCCTACCAACATCTAACCTATCCACCCTAACTTCCTATGCACCTTTCGTGTCGTTCCCCTTCTTATTTCAGTACGTAGGTCCACCAGAGATTTTCGATGGAATTCCAAGATTTTGCCCTAAACAAGTGCTACTTTGAGGCCTATGACAAGTGATTCTTAGAAAAACTCTCTAATGGTCCACTTATTCAAATTTAGGTTCTCTAGGGTTAGGCATTTGATTCACAACCGCAAAAAAGTCTAGCTCGATTCTATAGCAGGATTGGAAACTTCTCTTTGTTTTGAGTTCGCGCTGAAATTGGTGCCAGCAGTCTCTATTGTCACATCCAGAAACATATATTAACGGTTGGGGAATGCAATGTAATTGATCCTACCAACATCTAACCTATCCACCCTAACTTCCTATGCACCTTTCGTGTCGTTCCCCTTCTTATTTCAGTACGTAGGTCCACCAGAGATTTTCGATGGAATTCCAAGATTTCACCCTAAACAAGTGCTACTTTGAGGCCTATGACAAGTGATTCTTAGAAAAACTCTCTAATGGTCCACTTCTTCAAATTTAGGTTCTCTAGGGTGAGGCATTTGATTCACAACCGTGAAAAAGTCTAGCTCGATTCTATAGCAGGATTGGAAACTTCTCTTTGTTTTGAGTTCGCGCTGAAATTAGCGCCAGCAGTCTCTATTGTCACATCTAGAAACATATATCAACGGTTGGGGAACGCAATGTAATTGATCCTACCAACATCTAACCTATCCACCCTAACTTCCTATGCACCTTTCTTGTCGTTCCCCTTCTTATTTCAGTAATTAGGTCCACCAGAGATTTTCGATGGTATTCCAAGATTTCACCCTAAACAAGTGCTACTTTGAGGCCTATGACAAGTGATTCTTAGAAAAACTCTCTAATGGTCCACTTATTCAAATTTAGGTTCTCTAGGGTTAGGCATTTGATTCACAACCGTGAAAAAGTCTAGCTCGATTCTATAGCAGGATTGGAAACTTCTCTTTGTTTTGAGTTCGCGCTGAAATTAGCGCCAGCAGTCTCTATTGTCACATCTAGAAACATATATCAACGGTTGGGGAACGCAATGTAATTGATCCTACCAACATGTAACCTATCCACCCTAACTTCCTATGTACCTTTCTTGTCGTTCCCCTTCTTATTTCAGTAATTAGGTCCACCAGAGATTTTTGATGGAATTCCAAGATTTCGCCCTAAACAAGTGCTACTTTGAGGCCTATGACAAGTGATTCTTAGAAAAACTCTCTAATGGTCCACTTCTTCAAATTTAGGTTCTCTAGGGTGAGGCATTTGATTCACAACCGCGAAAAAGTCTAGCTCGATTCTATAGCCGGATTGGAAACTTCTCTTTCTTTTGAGTTCGCGCTGAAATCAGCGCCAGCAGTCTCTATTGTCACATCCAGAAATATATATTAGCGGTTGTGGAACGCAGTGTAATTGATCCTACCAACATCTAACCTATCCACCCTAACTTTCTATGCACCTTTCGTGTCGTTCCCCTTCTTATTTCAGTACGTAGGTCCACCAGAGATTTTCGATGGTATTCCAAGATTTCACACTAAACAAGTGCTACTTTGAGGCCTACGATAAGTGATTCTTAGAAAAACTCTCTAATGGTCCACTTATTCAAATTTAGGTTCTCTAGGATTAGGCATTTGATTCACAACCGTGAAAAAGTCTTGCTCGATTCTATAGCAGGATTGGAAACTTCTCTTTGTTTTGAGTTCACGCTGAAATTAGCGCCAGCAGTCTCTATTGTCACATCCAGAAACATATATCAACGGTTGAGGAATGCAATGTAATTGATCCTACCAACATCTAACCTATCCACCCTAACTTCCTATGCACCTTTCGTGTCGTTCCCCTTCTTATTTCAGTACGTAGGTCCACCAGAGATTTTCGATTTCCAAGATTTCACCCTAAACAAGTGCTACTTTGAGGCCTATGACAAGTGATTCTTAGAAAAACTCTCTAATGGTCCACTTATTCAAATTTAGGTTTTCTAGGGTTAGGCATTTGATTCACAACCAGGAAAAAGTCTAGCTCGATTCTATAGAAGGATTGGAAACTTCTCTTTGTTTTGAGTTCACGCTGAAATTAGCGCCAGCAGTCTCTATTGTCATATCTAGAAACTTATATCAACGGTTAGGGAACGCAATGTAATTGATCCTACCAACATCTAACCTATCCACCCTAACTTCCTATGCACCTTTCGTGTCGTTCCCCTTCTTATTTCAGTACGTAGGTCCACCAGAGATTTAAGATGGTATTCCAAGATTTCACCCTAAACAAGTGCTACTTTGAGGCCTACGACAAGTGATTCTTAGAAAAACTCTCTAATGGTCCACTTATTCAAATTTAGGTTCTCTAGGGTTAGGCATTTGATTCACAACCGTGAAAAAGTCTAGCTCGATTCTATAGCAGGATTGGAAACTTCTCTTTGTTTTGATTTCGCGCTGAAATTAGCGCCAGCAGTCTCTATTGACACATCTAGAAACTTATATCAACGGTTGGAGAACGCAATGTAATTGATCCTACCAACATCTAACCTATCCACCCTAACTTCCTATGCACCTTTCGTGTCGTTCCCCTTCTTATTTCAGTAATTAGGTCCACCAGAGATTTTCGATGGAATTCCAAGATTTCGCCCTAAACAAGTGCTACTTTGAGGCCTATGACAAGTGATTCTTAGAAAAACTCTCTAATGGTCCACTTCTTCAAATTTAGGTTCTCTAGGGTGAGGCATTTGATTCACAACCGCGAAAAGTTCTAGCTCGATTCTATAGCCGGATTGGAAACTTCTCTTTCTTTTGAGTTCGCGCTGAAATCAGCGCCAGTAGTCTCTATTGTCACATCCAGAAATATATATTAGCGGTTGTGGAACGCAGTGTAATTGATCCTACCAACATCTAACCTATCCACCCTAACTTCCTATGCACCTTTCGTGTTGTTCCCCTTCTTATTTCAGTACGTAGGTCCACCAGAGATTTTCGATGGAATTCCAAGATTTTGCCCTAAACAAGTGCTACTTTGAGGCCTATGACAAGTGATTCTTAGAAAAACTGTCTAATGGTGCACTTATTCAAATTAAGGTTCTCTAGGGTTAGGCATTTGATTCACAACAGCAAAAAAGTCTAGCTCGATTCTATAGCAGGATTGGAAACTTCTCTTTGTTTTGAGTTCGCGCTGAAATTGGTGCCAGCAGTCTCTATTGTCACATCCAGAAACATATATTAATAGTTGGGGAACGCAATGTAATTGATCCTACCAACATCTAACCTATCCACCCTAACTTCCTATGCACCTTTCGGGTCGTTCCCCTTCTTATTTCAGTACGTAGGTCCACCAGAGATTTTCGATGGTATTCCAAGATTTCACCCTAAACAAGTGCTACTTTGAGGCCTATGATAAGTGATTCTTAGAAAAACTCTCTAATGGTCCACTTATTCAAATTTAGGTTCTCTAGGGTTAGGCATTTGATTCACAACCGTGAAAAAGTCTAGCTCGATTCTATAGCAGGATTGGAATCTTCTCTTTGTTTTGAGTTCGCGCTGAAATTAGCGCCAGCAGTCTCTATTGTCACATCTAGAAACATATATCAACGGTTGGGGAACGCAATGTAATTGATCCTACCAACATGTAACCTATCCACCCTAACTTCCTATGTACCTTTCTTGTCGTTCCCCTTCTTATTTCAGTAATTAGGTCCACCAGAGATTTTCGATGGAATTCCAAGATTTCGCCCTAAACAAGTGCTACTTTGAGGCCTATGACAAGTGATTCTTAGAAAAACTCTCTAATGGTCCACTTATTCAAATTAAGGTTCTCTAGGGTTAGGCATTTGATTCACAACCGTAAAAAAGTCTAGCTCGATTCTATAGCAGGATTGGAAACGTCTCTTTGTTTTGAGTTCGCGCTGAAATTAGCGCCAGCAGTCTCTATTGTCACATCTAGAAACATATATCAACGGTTGGGGAACGCAATGTAATTGATCCTACCAACATGTAACCTATCCACCCTAACTTCCTATGTACCTTTCTTGTCGTTCCCCTTCTTATTTCAGTAATTAGGTCCACCAGAGATTTTCGATGGAATTCCAAGATTTCGCCCTAAACAAGTGCTACTTTGAGGCCTATGACAAGTGATTCTTAGAAAAACTCTCTAATGGTCCACTTCTTCAAATATAGTTTCTCTAGGGTGAGGCATTTGATTCACAACCGCGAAAAGTTCTAGCTCGATTCTATAGCCGGATTGGAAACTTCTCTTTCTTTTGAGTTCACGCTGAAATCAGCGCCCGATGCCTCTATTGTCACATCTAGAAATATATATCAAATTTAGTTGTGGAACGCAATGTAATTGATCCTACCAACATCTAACCTATCCACCCTAACTTCCTATGCACCTTTCGTGTCGTTCCCCTTGTTATTTCAAAGACGTAGGTCCACCGAGATTTTCGATGGAATTCCAAGATTTCACCCTAAACAAGTGCTACTTTGAGGCCTATGACAAGTGATTCTTAGAAAAACTCTCTAATGGTCCACTTATTCAAATTAAGGTTCTCTAGGGTTAGGCATTTGATTCACAACCGTAAAAAAGTCTAGCTCGATTCTATAGCAGGATTGGAAACGTCTCTTTGTTTTGAGTTCGCGCTGAAATTGGTGCCAGCAGCCTCTATTGTCACATCCAGAAACATATATTAACAGTTGGGGGGAATGAAATGTAATTGATCCTACCAACATCTAACCTATCCACCCTAACTTCCTATGCACCTTTCGTGTCGTTCCCCTTCTTATTTCAAAGACGCAGGTCCACCGAGATTTTCGATTTCCAAGATTTCACCCTAAACAAGTGCTACTTTGAGGCCTATGACAAGTGATTCTTAGAAAAACTCTCTAATGGTCCACTTATTCAAATTTAGGTTCTCTAGGGTTAGGCATTTGATTCACAACCAGGAAAAAGTCTAGCTCGATTCTATAGAAGGATTGGAAACTTCTCTTTGTTTTGAGTTCGCGCTGAAATTAGCGCCAGCAGTCTCTATTGTCATATCTAGAAACTTATATCAACGGTTAGGGAACGCAATGTAATTGATCCTACCAACATCTAACCTATCCACCCTAACTTCCTATGTACCTTTCTTGTCGTTCCCCTTCTTATTTCAGTAATTAGGTCCACCAGAGATTTTCGATGGAATTCTAAGATTTCGCACTATACAATTGCTACTTTGAGGCCTATGACAAGTGATTCTTAGAAAAACTCTCTAATGGTCCACTTATTCAAATTAAGGTTCTCTAGGGTGAGGCATTTGATTCACAACCGCAAAAAAGTCTAGCTCGATTCTATAGCGTGGATTGGAAACTTCTCTTTGTTTTGAGTTCGCTGAAATTGGTGCCAGCCAGTCTCTATTGTCACATCCGAGAAACATATATTAACAGTTGGGGAACGCAATGTAATTGATCCTACCAACATCTAACCTATCCACCCTAACTTCCTATGCACCTTTCGGGTCGTTCCCCTTCTTATTTCAATGACGTAGGTCCACCGTAGAGATTTTCGATGGTATTCCAAGATTTCACCCTAAACAAGTGCTACTTTGAGGCCTATGATAAGTGATTCTTAGAAAAACTCTCTAATGGTCCACTTATTCAAATTTAGGTTCTCTAGGGTTAGGCATTTGATTCACAACCGTGAAAAAATCTAGCTCGATTCTATAGCAGGATTGGAATCTTCTCTTTGTTTTGAGTTCGCGCTGAAATTAGCGCCCGCCTCTCTATTGTCACATCTAGAAACATATATCAACGGTTGGGGAACGCAATGTAATTGATCCTACCAACATGTAACCTATCCACCCTAACTTCCTATGTACCTTTCTTGTCGTTCCCCTTCTTATTTCAAAGAATTAGGTCCACCGAGAGATTTTCGATGGAATTCCAAGATTTCGCCCTAAACAAGTGCTACTTTGAGGCCTATGACAAGTGATTCTTAGAAAAACTCTCTAATGGTCCACTTATTCAAATTAAGGTTCTCTAGGGTTAGGCATTTGATTCACAACCGTAAAAAAGTCTAGCTCGATTCTATAGCAGGATTGGAAACGTCTCTTTGTTTTGAGTTCGCGCTGAAATTAGCGCCAGCAGTCTCTATTGTCACATCTAGAAACATATATCAACGGTTGGGGAACGCAATGTAATTGATCCTACCAACATGTAACCTATCCACCCTAACTTCCTATGTACCTTTCTTGTCGTTCCCCTTCTTATTTCAGTAATTAGGTCCACCAGAGATTTTCGATGGAATTCCAAGATTTCGCCCTAAACAAGTGCTACTTTGAGGCCTATGACAAGTGATTCTTAGAAAAACTCTCTAATGGTCCACTTCTTCAAATATAGTTTCTCTAGGGTGAGGCATTTGATTCACAACCGCGAAAAAGTTCTAGCTCGATTCTATAGCCGGATTGGAAACTTCTCTTTCTTTTGAGTTCGCTGAAATCAGCGCCCGTGTCTCTATTGTCACATCCAGGAATATATATCAGCGGTTGTGGAACGCAATGTAATTGATCCTACCAACATCTAACCTATCCACCCTAACTTCCTATGCACCTTTCGTGTCGTTCCCTTGTTATTTCAAAGACGTAGGTCCACCGAGAGATTTTCGATGGAATTCCAAGATTTCGCCCTAAACAAGTGCTACTTTGAGGCCTATGACAAGTGATTCTTAGAAAAACTCTCTAATGGTCCACTTATTCAAATTAAGGTTCTCTAGGGTTAGGCATTTGATTCACAACCGTAAAAAAGTCTAGCTCGATTCTATAGCAGGATTGGAAACGTCTCTTTTGTTTTGAGTTCGCGCTTGAAATTGGTGCCGGCCTCTCTATTGTCACATCCGAAAACATATATTAACGGTTGGGGAATGAAATGTAATTGATCCTACCAACATCTAACCTATCCACCCTAACTTCCTGTGCACCTTTCGTGTCGTTCCCCTTCTTATTTCAGTACGCAGGTCCACCAGAGATTTTCGATTTCCAAGATTTCACCCTAAACAAGTGCTACTTTGAGGCCTATGACAAGTGATTCTTAGAAAAACTCTCTAATGGTCCACTTATTCAAATTTAGGTTCTCTAGGGTTAGGCATTTGATTCACAACCAGGAAAAAGTCTAGCTCGATTCTATAGAAGGATTGGAAACTTCTCTTTGTTTTGAGTTCGCGCTGAAATTAGCGCCAGCAGTCTCTATTGTCATATCTAGAAACTTATATCAACGGTTAGGGAACGCAATGTAATTGATCCTACCAACATCTAACCTATCCACCCTAACTTCCTATGCACCTTTCTTGTCGTTCCCCTTCTTATTTCAAGAATTAGGTCCACCGGAGATTTTTCGATGGAATTCTAAGATTTCGCACTATACAATTGCTACTTTGAGGCCTATGACAAGTGATTCTTAGAAAAACTCTCTAATGGTCCACTTATTCAAATTAAGGTTCTCTAGGGTGAGGCATTTGATTCACAACCGCAAAAAAAAAAAAGTCTAGCTCGATTCTATAGCAGAATTGGAAACTTCTCTTTGTTTTGAGTTCGCTGAAATTGGTGCCAGCCGGTCTCTATTGTCACATCCGAAAACATATATTAACAGGTTGGGGAACGCAATGTAATTGATCCTACCAACATCTAACCTATCCACCCTAACTTCCTATGCACCTTTCGGTCGTTCCCTTCTTATTTCAGACGTAGGTCCACCGGAGATTTTCGATGGTATTCCAAGATTTCACCCTAAACAAGTGCTACTTTGAGGCCTATGATAAGTGATTCTGAGAAAAACTCTCTAATGGCCCACTTATTCAAATTTAGGTTCTCTAGGGTTAGGCATTTGATTCACAACCGTGAAAAAGTCTAGCTCGATTCTATAGCAGGATTGGAATCTTCTCTTTGTTTTGAGTTCGTGCTGAAATTGGTGCCAGCAGTCTCTATTGTCACATCCAGAAACATATATTAACAGTTGGGGAACGCAATTTAATTGATCCTACCAACATCTAACCTATCCACCCTAACTTCCTATGCACCTTTCGGGTCGTTCCCCTTCTTATTTCAGTACGTAGGTCCACCAGAGATTTTCGATGGTATTCCAAGATTTCACCCTAAACAAATGCAACTTTGAGGCCTATGATAAGTGATTCTTAGAAAAACTCTCTAATGGTCCACTTATTCAAATTTAGGTTCTCTAGGGTTAGGCATTTGATTCACAACCGTGAAAAAGTCTAGCTCGATTCTATAGCCGGATTGGAAACTTCTGTTTCTTTTGAGTTCGCGCTGAAATCAGCGCCAGGAGTCTCTATTGTCACATCCAGAAATATATATCAGCGGTTGTGGAACGCAGTGTAATTGATCCTACCAACATCTAACCTATCCACCCTAACTTCCTATGCACCTTTCGTGTCGTTCCCCTTCTTATTTTAGTACGTAGGTCCACCAGAGATTTTCGATTTCCAAGATTTCACCCTAAACAAGTGCTCCTTTGAGGCCTATGATAACTGATTCTTAGAAAAACTCTCTAATGGTCCACTTATTCAAATTTAGGTTTTCTAGGGTTAGGCATTTGATTTACAACCGTGAAAAAGTCTAGCTCGATTCTATAGCAGGATTGGAATCTTCTCTTTGTTTTGAGTTCGCGCTGAAATTAGCGCCAGCAGTCTCTATTGTCACATCTAGAAACATATATCAACGGTTGGGGAACGCAATGTAATTGATCCTACCAACACGTAACCTATCCACCCTTACTTCCTATGTACCTTTCTTGTCGTTCCCCTTCTTATTTCAGTATTTAGGTCCACCAGAGATTTTCGATGGAATTCCAAGATTTCGCCCTAAACAAGTGCTACTTTGAGGCCTATGACAAGTGATTCTTAGAAAAACTCTCTAATGGTCCACTTCTTCAAATTTAGGTTCTCTAGGGTGAGGCATTTGATTCACAACCGCGAAAAGTTCTAGCTCGATTCTATAGCCGGATTGGAAACTTCTCTTTCTTTTGAGTTCGCGGTGAAATCAGCGCCAGCAGTCTCTATTGTCACATCCAGGAATATATATCAGCGGTTGTGGAACGCAATGTAATTGATCCTACCAACATCTAACCTATCCACCCTAACTTCCTATGCACCTTTCGTGTCGTTCCCCTTGTTATTTCAGTACGTAGGTCCACCAGAGATTTTCGATGGAATTCCAAGATTTCGCCCTAAACAAGTGCTACTTTGAGGCTTATGACAAGTGATTCTTAGAAAAACTCTCTAATGGTCCACTTATTCAAATTAAGGTTCTCTAGGGTTAGGCATTTGATTCACAACCGTAAAAAAGTCTAGCTCGATTCTATAGCAGGATTGGAAACGTCTCTTTGTTTTGAGTTCGCGCTGAAATTGGTGCCAGCAGTCTCTATTGTCACATCCAGAAACATATATTAACAGTTGGGGAATGCAATGTAATTGATCCTACCAACATCTAACCTATCCACCCTAACTTCCTATGCACCTTTCGTGTCGTTCCCCTTGTTATTTCAGTACGTAGGTCCACCAGAGATTTTCGATGGAATTCCAAGATTTCGCCCTAAACAAGTGCTACTTTGAGGCCTATGACAAGTGATTCTTAGAAAAACTCTCCAATGGTCCACTTATTCAAATTAAGGTTCTCTAGGGTTAGGCATTTGATTCACAACCGTAAAAAAGTCTAGCTCGATTCTATAGCAGGATTGGAAACGTCTGTTTGTTTTGAGTTCGCTGAAATTGGTGCCGCCAGGTCTCTATTGTCACATCCGTAAACATATATTAACAGTTGGGGAATGCAATGTAATTGATCCTACCAACATCTAACCTATCCACCCTAACTTCCTATGCACCTTTCGTGTCGTTCCCCTTCTTATTTCAGTAATTAGGTCCACCAGAGATTTTCGATGGAATTCCAAGATTTCGCCCTAAACAAGTGCTACTTTGGGGCCTATGACAAGTGATTCTTAGAAAAACTCTCTAATGGTCCACTTATTCAAATTTAGGTTCTCTAGGGTTAGGCATTTGATTCACAACCAGGAAAAAGTCTAGCTCGATTCTATAGAAGGATTGGAAACTTCTCTTTGTTTTGAGTTCGCGCTGAAATTAGCGCCAGCAGTCTCTATTGTCATATCTAGAAACTTATATCAACGGTTAGGGAACGCAATGTAATTGATCCTACCAACATCTAACCTATCCACCCTAACTTCCTATGTACCTTTCTTGTCGTTCCCCTTCTTATTTCAGTAATTAGGTCCACCAGAGATTTTCGATGGAATTCTAAGATTTCGCACTATACAATTGCTACTTTGAGGCCTATGACAAGTGATTCTTAGAAAAACTCTCTAATGGTCCACTTCTTCAAATTTAGGTTCTCTAGGGTGAGGCATTTGATTCGCAACCGCGAAAAGTTCTAGCTCGATTCTATAGCAGGATTGGAAACTTCTGTTTCTTTTGAGTTCGCGCTGAAATCAGCGCCAGCAGTCTCTATTGTCACATCCAGAAATATATATTAGCGGTTGTGGAACGCAAAGTGTAATTGATCCTGCCAACATCTAACCTATCCACCCTAACTTTCTATGCACCTTTCGTGTCGTTCCCCTTCTTATTTCAGTACGTAGGTCCACCAGAGATTTTCGATGGTATTCCAAGATTTCACCCTAAACAAGTGCAACTTTAAGGCCTACGATAAGTGATTCTTAGAAAAACTCTCTAATGGTCCACTTATTCAAATTTAGGTTCTCTAGGGTTAGGCATTTGATTCACAACCGTGAAAAAGTCTAGCTCGATTCTATAGCAGGATTGGAAACTTCTCTTTGTTTTGAGTTCACGCTGAAATTAGCGCCAGCAGTCTCTATTGTCACATCCAGAAACATATATCAACGGTTGAGGAATGCAATGTAATTGATCCTACCAACATCTAACCTATCCACCCTAACTTCCTATGCACCTTTCGTGTCGTTCCCCTTCTTATTTCAAAGACGTAGGTCCACCAGAGATTTTCGATTTCCAAGATTTCACCCTAAACAAGTGCTACTTTGAGGCCTATGACAAGTGATTCTTAGAAAAACTCTCTAATGGTCCACTTATTCAAATTTAGGTTTTCTAGGGTTAGGCATTTGATTCACAACCAGGAAAAAGTCTAGCTCGATTCTATAGAAGGATTGGAAACTTCTCTTTGTTTTGAGTTCGCTGAAAATTAGCGCCCGGCCAGCCTCTATTGTCATATCTAGAAACTTATATCAACGGTTAGGGAACGCAATGTAATTGATCCTACCAACATCTAACCTATCCACCCTAACTTCCTATGCACCTTTCGTGTCGTTCCCCTTCTTATTTCAAAGATTAGGTCCACCGTAGATTTTAGATGGTATTCCAAGATTTCACCCTAAACAAGTGCTACTTTGAGGCTTACGACAAGTGATTCTTAGAAAAACTCTCTAATGGTCCACTTATTCAAATTTAGGTTCTCTAGGGTTAGGCATTTGATTCACAACCATGAAAAAGTCTAGCTCGATTCTATAGCAGGATTGGAAACTTCTCTTTGTTTTGATTTCGCGCTGAAATTAGCGCCAGCAGTCTCTATTGACACATCGAGAAACTTATATCAACGGTTGGAGAACGCAATGTAATTGATCCTACCAACATCTAACCTATCCACCCTAACTTCCTATGCACCTTTCGTGTCGTTCCCCTTCTTATTTCAGTAATTAGGTCCACCAGAGATTTTCGATGGAATTCCAAGATTTCGCCCTAAACAAGTGCTACTTTGAGGCCTATGACAAGTGATTCTTAGAAAAACTCTCTAATGGTCCACTTCTTCAAATTTAGGTTCTCTAGGGTGAGGCATTTGATTCACAACCGCGAAAAAGTTCTAGCTCGATTCTATAGCCGGATTGGAAACTTCTCTTTCTTTTTTGAGTTCGCGCTGAAATCAGCGCCCGAGTCTCTCTCTATTGTCACATCCAGAAATATATATTAGCGGTTGTGGAACGCAGTGTAATTGATCCTACCAACATCTAACCTATCCACCCTAACTTCCTATGCACCTTTAGTGTCGTTCCCCTTCTTATTTCAATCGTAGGTCCACCGTAGATTTTCGATTTCCACGATTTCGCCCTAAACAAGTGCTACTTTGAGGCCTATGACAAGTGATTCTTAGAAAAACTCTCTAATGGTCCACTTATTCAAATTTAGGTTCTCTAGGGTTTGGCATTTGATTCACAACCGCGAAAAAGTCTAGCTCGATTCTATAGCAGGATTGGAAACTTCTCTTTGTTTTGAGTTCGCGCTGAAATTAGCACCAGCAGTCTCTATTGTCACATCCAGAAACATATATTAACGGTTGGGGAACGCAAAGTAATTAATCCTACCAACATCTAACCTATCCACCCTAACTTCCTATGCACCTTTCGTGTCGTTCCCCTTCTTATTTCAAAGCATTTAGGTCCACCGTAGATTTTTTTCGATGGAATTCCAAGATTTCGCCCCTAAACAAGTGGTACTTTGAGGCCTATGACAAGTGATTCTTAGAAAAACTCTCTAATGGTCCACTTCTTCAAATTTAGGTTCTCTAGGGTGAGGCATTTGATTCACAACCGCGAAAAAGTCTAGCTCGATTCTATAGCTGGATTGGAAACTTCTGTTTCTTTTGTGTTCGCGCTGAAATCAGCGCCAGCAGTCTCTATTGTCACATCCAGAAACATATATTAACAGTTGGGGAACGCAATGTAATTGATCCTATCAACATCTAACCTATCCACCCTAACTTCCTATGTACCTTTCTTGTCGTTCCCCTTCTTATTTCAGTAATTAGGTCCACCAGAGATTTTCGATGGAATTTCAAGATTTCGCCCTAAACAAGTGCTACTTTGAGGCCTATGACAAGTGATTCTTAGAAAAACTTTCTAATGGTCCACTTCTTCAAATTTAGGTTCTCTAGGGTGAGGCATTTGATTCACAACCGCGAAAAGTTCTAGCTCGATTCTATAGCCGGATTGGAAACTTCTCTTTCTTTTGAGTTCGCGCTGAAATCAGCGCCAGTAGTCTCTATTGTCACATCCAGAAATATATATTAGCGGATGTGGAACGCAGTGTAATTGATCCTACCAACATCTAACCTATCCACCCTAACTTCCTATGCACCTTTCTTGTCGTTCCCCTTCTTATTTCAAAGACGTAGGTCCACCGAGATTTTCGATTTCCAAGATTTCGCCCTAAACAAGTGCTACTTTGAGGCCTATGACAAGTGATTCTTAGAAAAACTCTCTAATGGTCCACTTATTCAAATTTAGGTTCTCTATGGTCAGGCATTTGATTCACAACCGTGAAAATGTTCTAGCTCGATTCTATAGCCGGATTGGAAACTTCTCTTTTTTTGAGTTCGCTGAAATCAGCGCCCGCCAGCCGTCTCTATTGTCACATCCGTAAATATATATCAGCGGTTGTGGAACGCAGTGTAATTGATCCTACCAACATCTAACCTATCCACCCTAACTTCCTATATATGCCTTTTTTGTCGTTCCCTTTTTATTTCAGATGACGTAGGTCCACCGTAGATTTTCGATGGAATTCCAAGATTTCGCCCTAAACAAGTGCTACTTTGAGGCCTATGACAACTGATTCTTAGAAAAACTCTCTAATGGTCCACTTATTCAAATTAAGGTTCTCTAGAGTTAGGCATTTGATTCACAACCGCAAAAAAGTCTAGCTCGATTCTATAGCAGGATTGGAAACGTCTCTTTGTTTTGAGTTCGTGCTGAAAATGGTGCCAGCCTCTCTATTGTCACATCCGAAACATATATTAACAGTTGGGGGAACGCAATGTAATTGATCCTACCAACATCTAACCTATCCACCCTAACTTCCTATGCACCTTTCGTGTCGTTCCCTTCTTATTTCATGCGTAGGTCCACGGAGATTTTCGATTTCCAAGATTTCACCCTAAACAAGTGCTGCTTTGGGGCCTATGACAAGTGATTCTTAGAAAAACTCTCTAATGGTCCACTTATTCAAATTTAGGTTCTCTAGGGTTAGGCATTTGAATCACAACCGGGAAAAAGTCTAGCTCGATTCTATAGCAGGATTGGAAACTTCTCTTTGTTTTGAGTTCGCGCTGAAATTAGCGCCAGCAGTCTCTATTGTCACATCTAGAAACTTATATCAACGGTTAGGGAACGCAATGCAATTGATCCTACCAACATCTAACCTATCCACCCTAACTTACTATGTACCTTTCTTGTCGTTCCCCTTCTTATTTCAGTAATTAGGTCCACCAGAGATTTTCGATGGAATTCCAAGATTTCGCCCTAAACAAGTGCTTCTTTGAGGCCTATGACAAGTGATTCTTAGAAAAACTCTCTAATGGTCCACTTCTTCAAATTTAGGTTCTCTAGGGTGAGGCATTTGATTCACAACCGCGAAAAAGTCTAGCTCGATTCTATAGCCGGATTGGAAACTTCTCTTTGTTTTGAGTTCGCTGAAATTAGCGCCAGCCAGCCTCTATTGTCACATCTAGAAACTTATATCAACGGTTGGGGAACGCAATGCAATTGATCCTACCAACATCTAACCTATCCACCCTAACTTACTATGTACCTTTCTTGTCGTTCCCCTTCTTATTTCAGTAATTAGGTCCACCAGAGATTTTCGATGGAATTCCAAGATTTCGCCCTAAACAAGTGCTTCTTTGAGGCCTATGACAAGTGATTCTTAGAAAAACTCTCTAATGGTCCACTTCTTCAAATTTAGGTTCTCTAGGGTGAGGCATTTGATTCACAACCGTGAAAAAAGTCTAGCTCGATTCTATAGCGAGATTGGAAACGTCTCTTTGTTTTGAGTTCAAGCTGAAATTGGTGCCGGCGGCCTCTATTGTCACATCCGAGAAACATATATTAACAGGTTGGGGAATGCAATGTAATTGATCCTACCAACATCTAACCTATCCACCCTAACTTCCTATGCACCTTTCGTGTCGTTCCCCCTTCTTATTTCAAAGACGTTAGGTCCACCGTAGATTTTCGGATTTCCAAGATTTCACCCTAAACAAGTGCTACTTTGAGGCCTATGACAAGTGATTCTTAGAAAAACTCTCTAATGGTCCACTTCTTCAAATTTAGGTTCTCTATGGTGAGGCATTTGATTCACAACCGCAAAAAAGGTCTGGCTCGATTCTATAGCAGGATTGGAAACTTCTCTTTGTTTTGAGTTCGCGCTGAAATTGGTGCCAGCCTCTCTATTGTCACATCCAGAAACATATATTAACAGTTGGGGAACGCAATGTAATTGATCCTACCAACATCTAACCTATCCACCCTAACTTCCTATGCACCTTTCGTGTCGTTCCCCTTCTTATTTCAGTACGTAGGTCCACCAGAGATTTTCGATGGTATTCCAAGATTTCACCCTAAACAAGTGCTACTTTGAGGCCTATGATAAGTGATTCTTAGAAAAACTCTCTAATGGTCCACTTATTCAAATTTAGGTTCTCTAGGGTTAGGCATTTGATTCACAACCGTGAAAAAGTCTAGCTCGATTCTATAGCAGGATTGGAATCTTCTCTTTGTTTTGAGTTCGCGCTGAAATTACCGCCAGCAGTCTCAATTGTCACATCTAGAAACATATATCAACGGTTGGGCAACGCATTGTAATTGATCCTACCAACATGTAACCTATCCACCCTAACTTCCTATGTACCTTTCTTGTCATTCCCCTTCTTATTTCAGTAATTAGGTCCACCAGAGATTTTTGATGGAATTCCAAGATTTCGCCCTAAACAAGTGCTACTTTGAGGCCTATGACAAGTGATTCTTAGAAAAACTCTCTAATGGTCCACTTCTTCAAATTTAGGTTCTCTAGGGTGAGGCATTTGATTCACAACCGCGAAAAGTTCTAGCTCGATTTTATTGCCGGATTGGAAACTTCTCTTTGTTTTTGAGTTCGCGCTGAAATCGCGCCCGAGTCTCTATTGTCACATCCGAAATATATATATTAACGGTTGTGGAACGCAATGTAATTGATCCTACCAACATCTAACCTATCCACCCTAACTTCCTATGCACCTTTCGTGTCGTTCCCCTTCTTATTTCAGTACGTAGGTCCACCAGAGATTTTCTATGGAATTCCAAGATTTCGCCCTAAACAAGTGCTACTTTGAGGCCTATGACAAGTGATTCTTAGAAAAACTCTCTAATGGTCCACTTATTCAAATTAAGGTTCTCTAGGGTTAGGCATTTGATTCACAACCGCAAAAAAGCCTAGCTCGATTCTATAGTAGGATTGGAAACGTCTCTTTGTTTTGAGTTCGCGCTGAAATTGGGGCCATCAGTCTCTATTGTCACATCCAGAAACATATATTAATAGTTGGGGAACGCAATGTAATTGATCCTACCAACATCTAACCTATCCACCCTAACTTCCTATGCACCTTTCGTGTCGTTCCCCTTCTTATTTCAGTACGTAGGTCCACCAGAGATTTTCGATTTCCACGATTTCACCCTAAACAAGTGCTACTTTGGGGCCTATGACAAGTGATTCTTAGAAAAACTCTCTAATGGTCCACTTATTCAAATTTAGGTTCTCTATGGTGAGCCATTTGATTCACAACCGCGAAATGTTCTAGCTCGATTCTATAGCCGGATTGGAAACTTCTCTTTCTTTTGAGTTCGTGCTGAAATCAGCGCCAGTAGTCTCTATTGTCACATCCAGAAATATATATCAGCGGTTGTGGAACGCAGTGTAATTGATCCTACCAACATCTAACCTATCCACCCTAACTTCCTATGCACCTTTCGTGTCGTTCCCCTTCTTATTTCAGTACGTAGGTCCACCAGAGATTTTCTATGGAATTCCAAGATTTCGCCCTAAACAAGTGCTACTTTGAGGCCTATGACAAGTGATTCTTAGAAAAACTCTCTAATGGTCCACTTATTCAAATTAAGGTTCTCTAGGGTTAGGCATTTGATTCACAACCGCAAAAAAGTCTAGCTCGATTCTATAGCAGGATTGGAAACGTCTCTTTGTTTTGAGTTCGCGCTGAAATTGGTGCCAGCAGTCTCTATTGTCACATCCAGAAACATATATTAACAGTTGGGGAACGCAATGTAATTGATCCTACCAACATCTAACCTATCCACCCTAACTTTCTATGCACCTTTCGTGTCGTTCCCCTTCTTATTTCAGTACGTAGGTCCACTAGAGATTTTTGATTTCCAAGA
Organism: Hyparrhenia diplandra; assembly: GCA_015847255.1. NCBI lineage: Eukaryota > Viridiplantae > Streptophyta > Magnoliopsida > Poales > Poaceae > Hyparrhenia > Hyparrhenia diplandra. The sequence continues at coordinate 11,086 of JADLZK010003044.1, read as the reverse complement.
TTTCACCCTAAACAAGTGCTACTTTGAGGCCTATGACAAGTGATTCTTAGAAAAACTCTCTAATGGTCCACTTATTCAAATTTAGGTTCTCTAGGGTTAGGCATTTGATTCACAACCGGGAAAAAGTCTAGCTCGATTCTATAGCAGGATTGGAAAGTTCTCTTTGTTTTGAGTTCGCGCTGAAATTAGCGCCGGCAGTCTCTATTGTCACATCTAGAAACTTATATCAACGGTTAGGGAACGCAATGTAATTGATCCTACCAACATCTAACCTATCCACCCTAACTTACTATGTACCTTTCTTGTCGTTCCCCTTCTTATTTCAGTAATTAGGTCCACCAGAGATTTTCGATGGAATTCCAAGATTTCGCCTAAATAAGTGCTACTTTGAGGCCTATGACAAATGATTCTTAGAAAAACTCTCTAATGGTCCACTTCTTCAAATTTAGGTTCTCTAGGGTGAGGCATTTGATTCACAACCGCGAAAAAGTCTAGCTCGATTCTATACCCGGATTGGAAACTTCTGTTTCTTTTGAGTTCGCGCTGAAATCGGCGCCAGCAGTCTCTATTGTCACATCTAGAAATATATATTAATGGGTGGGGAACCCAATATAATTGATCCTACCAACATCTAACCTATCCACCCTAACTTCCTATGTACCTTTCTTGTCGTTCCCCTTCTTATTTCAGTAATTAGGTCCACCAGAGATTTTCGATGGAATTCCAAGATTTCACCCTAAACAAGTGCTACTTTGAGGCCTATGACAAGTGATTCGTAGAAAAACTCTCTAATGGTCCACTTATTGAAATTTAGGTTCTCTAGGGTTAGGCATTTGATTCACAACCGCGAAAAAGTCTAGCTCGATTCTATAGCAGGATTGGAAACTTCTCTTTGTTTTGAGTTCGCGCTGAAATTGGTGCCAGCAGTCTCTATTGTCACATACAGAAACATATATTAATAGTTGGGGAACGCAATGTAATTGATCCTACCAACATCTAACCTATCCACCCTAACTTCCTATGCACCTTTCGTGTCGTTCCCTTCTTCTTTCAATGACGTTAGGTCCACCGAGATTTTCGATGATATTCCAAGATTTCACCCTAAACAAGTGCTACTTTGAGGCCTATGACAAGTGATTCTTAGAAAAACTCTCTAATGGTCCACTTATTTAAATTTAGGTTCTCTAGGGTTAGGCATTTGATTCACAACCGCGAAAAAGTCTAGCTCGATTCTATAGCAGGATTGGAAACTTCTCTTTGTTTTGAGTTCGCGCTGAAATTAGCGCCAGCAGTCTCTATTGTCACATCCAGAAACATATATTAACGGTTGGGGAACGCAAAGTAATTGATCCTACCAACATCTAACCTATCCACCCTAACTTCCTATGCACCTTTCGTGTCGTTCCCTTCTTATTTCAAAGACGTAGGTCCAGCGGAGATTTTCGATGGAATTCCAAGATTTCTCCCTAAACAAGTGCTACTTTGAGGCCTATGACAAGTGATTCTTAGAAAAACTCTCTAATGGTCCACTTATTCAAATTTAGGTTCTCTAGGGTTAGGCATTTGATTCACAACCGCAAAAAGTCTAGCTCGATTCTATAGCAGGATTGGAAACGTCTCTTTGTTTTGAGTTCGCGCTGAAATTGGTGCCGCCAGCCTCTATTGTCACATCCAGAAACATATATTAATAGTTGGGGAACGCAATGTAATTGATCCTACCAACATCTAACCTATGCACCCTAACTTCCTATGCACCTTTCGTGTCGTTCCGCTTCTTATTTCAGTACGTAGGTCCACCAGAGATTTTCGATTTCCGCGATTTCACCCTAAACAAGTGCTACTTTGGGGCCTATGACTAGTGATTCTTAGAAAAACTCTCTAATGGTCCACTTATTCATATTTAGGTTCTCTATGGTGAGCCATTTGATTCACAACCGCGAAAAAAGTTCTAGCTCGATTCTATAGCCGGATTGGAAACTTCTCTTTGTTTTGAGTTCGTCTGAAATCAGCACCCCGCCTCTCTCTATTGTCACATCCGAAAATATATCAACGGTTGTGGAACGCAAAGTAATTGATCCTACCAACATCTAACCTATCCACCCTAACTTCCTATGCACCTTTCGTGTCGTTCCCCTTCTTATTTCAAGACGTAGGTCCACCGGAGATTTTCTATGGAATCCCAAGATTTCGCCCTAAACAAGTGCTACTTTGAGGCCTATGACAAGTGATTCTTAGAAAAACTCTCTAATGGTCCACTTATTCAAATTAAGGTTCTCTAGGGTTAGGCATTTGATTCACAACCGCAAAAAAGTCTAGCTCGATTCTATAGCAGGATTGGAAACGTCTCTTTGTTTTTGAGTTCGCGCTGAAAATTGGTGCCAGCCTCTCTATTGTCACATCCGAGAACATATATTAACGGTTGGGGAACGCAATGTAATTGATCCTACCAACATCTAACCTATCCACCCTAACTTTCTATGCACCTTTCGTGTCGTTCCCCTTCTTATTTCAATACGTAGGTCCACCGGAGATTTTTGGATTTCCAAGATTTCACCCCTAAACAAGTGCTACTTTGAGGCCTATGACAAGTGATTCTTAGAAAAACTCTCTAATGTTCCACTTATTCAAATTTAGGTTCTCTAGGGTTAGGCATTTGATTCACAACCGGAAAAAAGTCTAGCTCGATTCTATAGCGGGATTGGAAACTTCTCTTTGTTTTGAGTTCGCGCTGAAATTAGCGCCGGCCGTCTCTATTGTCACATCTAGAAACTTATATCAACGGTTAGGGGAACGCAATGTAATTGATCCTACCAACATCTAACCTATCCACCCTAACTTACTATGTACCTTTCTTGTCGTTCCCCTTCTTATTTCAGTAATTAGGTCCACCGTAGATTTTCGATGGAATTCCAAGATTTCACCCTAAACAAGTGCTACTTTGAGGCCTATGACAAGTGATTCTTAGAAAACTCTCTAATGGTCCACTTATTCAAATTTAGGTTCTCTAGGGTTAGGCATTTGATTCACAACCGCAAAAAGTCTAGCTCGATTCTATAGCGGGATTGGAAACTTCTCTTTGTTTTGAGTTCGCGCTGAAATTGGTGCCAGCCAGCCTCTCTATTGTCACATCTAGAAACATATATTAATAGTTGGGGAACGCAATGTAATTGATCCTACCAACATCTAACCTATCCACCCTAACTTCCTATGCACCTTTCGTGTCGTTCCCTTCTTATTTCAAGACGTAGGTCCACCAGAGATTTTTGGTATTCCAAGATTTCACCCTAAACAAGTGCTACTTTGAGGCCTATGACAAGTGATTCTTAGAAAAACTCTCTAATGGTCCACTTATTTAAATTTAGGTTCTCTAGGGTTAGGCATTTGATTCACAACCGGGAAAAAGTCTAGCTCGATTCTATACCCCGGATTGGAAACTTCTCTTTCTTTTTGAGTTCAAGCGCTGAAATTAGCGCCCGGCCAGCCTCTATTGTCACATCTAGAAATATATATTAACGGTTGGGGAACCCAATATAATTGATCCTACCAACATCTAACCTATCCACCCTAACTTCCTATGTACCTTTCTTGTCGTTCCCCTTCTTATTTCCGTAATTAGGTCCACGAGAGATTTTCGATGGAATTCCAAGATTTCGCCCTAAATAAGTGCTACTTTGAGGCCTATGACAAAAGTGATTCTTAGAAAAACTCTCTAATGGTCCACTTCTTCAAATTTAGGTTCTCTAGGGTGAGGCATTTGATTCACAACCGCAAAAAAAAGTCTAGCTCGATTCTATACCCGGATTGGAAACTTCTCTTTCTTTTTGAGTTCGTGCTGAAATCGGCGCCCGCCAGCCTCTATTGTCACATCTAGAAATATATATTAATGGGTGGGGAACCCAATATAATTGATCCTACCAACATCTAACCTATCCACCCTAACTTCCTATGTACCTTTCTTGTCGTTCCCCTTCTTATTTCAGTAATTAGGTCCACCAGAGATTTTCGATGGAATTCCAAGATTTCACCCTAAACAAGTGCTACTTTGAGGCCTATGACAAGTGATTCGTAGAAAAACTCTCTAATGGTCCACTTATTGAAATTTAGGTTCTCTAGGGTTAGGCATTTGATTCACAACCGCGAAAAAGTCTAGCTCGATTCTATAGCAGGATTGGAAACTTCTCTTTGTTTTGAGTTCGCTGAAATTGGTGCCGCCAGCTCTCTATTGTCACATACAGAAACATATATTAATAGTTGGGGAACGCAATGTAATTGATCCTACCAACATCTAACCTATCCTCCCTAACTTCCTATGCACCTTTCGTGTCGTTCCCCTTCTTCTTTCAGTACGTAGGTCCACCAGAGATTTTCGATGGTATTCCAAGATTTCACCCTAAACAAGTGCTACTTTGAGGCCTATGACAAGTGATTCTTAGAAAAACTCTCTAATGGTCCACTTATTTAAATTTAGGTTCTCTAGGGTTAGGCATTTGATTCACAACCGCGAAAAAGTCTAGCTCGATTCTATAGCAGGATTGGAAACTTCTCTTTGTTTTGAGTTCGCGCTGAAATTAGCGCCCGCCCGCATCTCTATTGTCACATCCAGAAACATATATTAACGGTTGGGGAACGCAAAGTAATTGATCCTACCAACATCTAACCTATCCACCCTAACTTCCTATGCACCTTTCGTGCCGTTCCCCTTCTTATTTCAGTACGTAGGTCCAGCAGAGATTTTCGATGGAATTCCAAGATTTCTCCCTAAACAAGTGCTACTTTGAGGCCTATGACAAGTGATTCTTAGAAAAACTCTCTAATGGTCCACTTATTCAAATTTAGGTTCTCTAGGGTTTGGCATTTGATTCACAACCGCGAAAAAGTCTAGCTCGATTCTATAGCAGGATTGGAAACTTCTCTTTGTTTTGAGTTCGCGCTGAAATTAGCACCAGCAGTCTCTATTGTCACATCCAGAAACATATATTAACGGTTGGGGAACGCAAAGTAATTAATCCTACCAACATCTAACCTATCCACCCTAACTTCCTATGCACCTTTCGTGTCGTTCCCCTTCTTATTTCAGTACGTAGGTCCACCAGAGATTTTCGATGGAATTCCAAGATTTCGCCCTAAACAAGTGCTACTTTGAGGCCTATGACAAGTGATTCTTAGAAAAACTCTCTAATGGTCCACTTCTTCAAATTTAGGTTCTCTAGGGTGAGGCATTTGATTCACAACCGCGAAAAAGTCTAGCTCGATTCTATAGCCGGATTGGAAACTTCTGTTTCTTTTGAGTTCGCGCTGAAATCAGCGCCAGCAGTCTCTATTGTCACATCTAGAAATATATATTAATGGGTGGGGAACGCAATGTAATTGATCCTACCAACATCTAACCTATCCACCCTAACTTCCTATGTACCTTTCTTGTCGTTCCCCTTCTTATTTCAGTAATTAGGTCCACCAGAGATTTTCTATGGAATTCCAAGATTTCGCCCTAAACAAGTGCTACTTTGAGGCCTATGACAAGTGATTCTTAGAAAAACTCTCTAATGGTCCACTTATTCAAATTTAGGTTCTCTAGGGTTAGGCATTTGATTCACAACCGCGAAAAAGTCTAGCTCGATTCTATAGCGAGGATTGGAAACGTCTCTTTGTTTTGAGTTCGCGCTGAAATTGGTGCCCGGCAATCTCTATTGTCACATCCGAAACATATATTAACAGTTGGGGGAACGCAATGTAATTGATCCTACCAACATCTAACCTATCCACCCTAACTTTCTATGCACCTTTAGTGTCGTTCCCCCTTCTTATTTCAATGCGTAGGTCCACGAGAGATTTTTTGGATTTCCAAGATTTCACCCTAAACAAGTGCTACTTTGAGGCCTATGACAAGTGATTCTTAGAAAAACTCTCTAATGGTCCACTTCTTCAAATTTAGGTTCTCTAGGGTGAGGCATTTGATTCACAACCGCGAAAAGTCTAGCTCGATTCTATACCCGGATTGGAAACTTCTCTTTGTTTTTTTGAGTTCGCTATTGAAAATTACCGCCCGCCAGCCTCAATTGTCACATCTAGAAACATATATCAACGGTTGGGGAACGCATTGTAATTGATCCTACCAACATGTAACCTATCCACCCTAACTTCCTATGTACCTTTCTTGTCATTCCCCTTCTTATTTCAGTAATTAGGTCCACCAGAGATTTTTGATGGAATTCCAAGATTTCGCCCTAAACAAGTGCTACTTTGAGGCCTATGACAAGTGATTCTTAGAAAAACTCTCTAATGGTCCACTTCTTCAAATTTAGGTTCTCTAGGGTGAGGCATTTGATTCACAACCGCAAAAAGTCTAGCTCGATTCTATACCCGGATTGGAAACTTCTGTTTCTTTTGAGTTCGCCGCTGAAATCGGCGGCCAGCGTCTCTATTGTCACATCTAGAAATATATATTAATGGGTGGGGAACCCAATATAATTGATCCTACCAACATCTAACCTATCCACCCTAACTTCCTATGTACCTTTCTTGTCGTTCCCCTTCTTATTTCAGTAATTAGGTCCACCAGAGATTTTCGATGGAATTCCAAGATTTCACCCTAAACAAGTGCTACTTTGAGGCCTATGACAAGTGATTCTTAGAAAAACTCTCTAATGGTCCACTTATTGAAATTTAGGTTCTCTAGGGTTAGGCATTTGATTCACAACCGCGAAAAAGTCTAGCTCGATTCTATAGCAGGATTGGAAACTTCTCTTTGTTTTGAGTTCGCGCTGAAATTGGTGCCAGCAGTCTCTATTGTCACATCCAGAAACATATATTAATAGTTGGGGAACGCAATGTAATTGATCCTACCAACATCTAACCTATCCACCCTAACTTCCTATGCACCTTTCGTGTCGTTCCCCTTCTTCTTTCAGTACGTAGGTCCACCAGAGATTTTCGATGGTATTTTCAAGATTTCACCCTAAACAAGTGCTACTTTGAGCTCTATGACAAGTGATTCTTAGAAAAACTCTCTAATGGTCCACTTATTTAAATTTAGGTTCTCTAGGGTTAGGCATTTGATTCACAACCGCGAAAAAGTCTAGCTCGATTCTATAGCAGGATTGGAAACTTCTCTTTGTTTTGAGTTCGCGCTGAAATTAGCACCAGCAGTCTCTATTGTCACATCCAGAAACATATATTAACGGTTGGGGAACGCAAAGTAATTGATCCTACCAACATCTAACCTATCCACCCTAACTTCCTATGCACCTTTCGTGCCGTTCCCCTTCTTATTTCAAGATTAGGTCCAGCAGAGATTTTCGATGGAATTCCAAGATTTCTCCCTAAACAAGTGCTACTTTGAGGCCTATGACAAGTGATTCTTAGAAAAACTCTCTAATGGTCCACTTGTTCAAATTTAGGTTCTCTAGGGTTTGGCATTTGATTCACAACCGCGAAAAAAGTCTAGCTCGATTCTATAGCGGGATTGGAAACTTCTCTTTGTTTTGAGTTCGCTGCTGAAATTAGCACCAGCCAGCCTCTATTGTCACATCTAGAAACATATATTAACGGTTGGGGAACGCAAAAGTAATTAATCCTACCAACATCTAACCTATCCACCCTAACTTCCTATGCACCTTTCGTGTCGTTCCCCTTCTTATTTCAAGAATTAGGTCCACCGTGAGATTTTTGATGGAATTCCAAGATTTCGCCCCTAAACAAGTGCTACTTTGAGGCCTATGACAAGTGATTCTTAGAAAAACTCTCTAATGGTCCACTTCTTCAAATTTAGGTTCTCTAGGGTGAGGCATTTGATTCACAACCGCAAAAAAAGTCTAGCTCGATTCTATAGCCGGATTGGAAACTTCTCTTTTTTTTTGAGTTCGCTGAAAATCAATCAGCGCCGCCAGCCTCTATTGTCACATCTAGAAATATATATTAACGGGTTGGGGAACGCAATGTAATTGATCCTACCAACATCTAACCTATCCACCCTAACTTCCTATGCACCTTTCTTGTCGTTCCCCATCTTATTTCAGTAATTAGGTCCACCGGAGATTTAAGATGGTATTCCAAGATTTCACCCTAAACAAGTGCTACTTTGAGGCCTATGACAAGTGATTCTTAGAAAAACTCTCTAATGGTCCACTTATTCAAATTTAGGTTCTCTAGGGTTAGGCATTTGATTCACAACCGTGAAAAAAAAGTCTAGCTCGATTCTATAGCAGGATTGGAATCTTCTCTTTGTTTTGAGTTCGCTACTGAAATTGGTGCCGGCGGTCTCAATTGTCACATCTAGAAACATATATCAACGGTTGGGGAACGCATTGTAATTGATCCTACCAACATGTAACCTATCCACCCAAACTTCCTATGCACCTTTCGTGTCGTTCCCTTCTTATTTCAAGACGTAGGTCCACCAGAGATTTTTTAGATGGTATTCCAAGATTTCACCCTAAACAAGTGCTACTTTGAGGCCTATGATAAGTGATTCTTAGAAAAACTCTCTAATGGTCCACTTATTCAAATTTAGGTTCTCTAGGGTTAGGCATTTGATTCACAACCGTGAAAAAGTCTAGCTCGATTCTATAGCAGGATTGGAATCTTCTCTTTTGTTTTGAGTTCGCGGCTTGAAATTACGCCCGCTAGCCTCAATTGTCACATCTAGAAACATATATCAACGGTTGGGCAACGCATTGTAATTGATCCTACCAACATGTAACCTATCCACCCTAACTTCCTATGCACCTTTCGTGTCGTTCCCCTTCTTATTTCAGTAATTAGGTCCACCAGAGATTTTCGATGGAATTCCAAGATTTTGCCCTAAACAAGTGCTACTTTGAGGCCTATGACAAGTGATTCTTAGAAAAACTCTCTAATGGTCCACTTCTTCAAATTTAGGTTCTCTAGGGTGAGGCATTTGATTCACAACCGTGAAAAAAAAGTCTAGCTCGATTCTATAGCGGGATTGGAAATTTCTCTTTGTTTTGAGTTCGCGATGAAATTGGCGCCAGCAGTCTCTATTGTCACATCCAGAAACATATATTAACGGTTGGGGAACGCAATGTAATTGATCCTACCAACATCTAACCTATCCACCCCAACTTCCTATGCACCTTTCGTGTCGTTCCCCTTCTTATTTCAGTACGTAGGTCCAGCAGAGATTTTCGATGGAATTCCAAGATTTCTCCCTAAACAAGTGCTACTTTGAGGCCTATGACAAGTGATTCTTAGAAAAACTCTCTAATGGTCCACTTATTCAAATTTAGGTTCTCTAGGGTTTGGCATTTGATTCACAACCGCGAAAAAGTCTAGCTCGATTCTATAGCAGGATTGGAAACTTCTCTTTGTTTTGAGTTCGCGCTGAAATTAGCACCAGCCGTCTCTATTGTCACATCCAGAAACATATATTAACGGTTGGGGAACGCAAAGTAATTAATCCTACCAACATCTAACCTATCCACCCTAACTTCCTATGCACCTTTCGTGTCGTTCCCCTTCTTATTTCAGTACGTAGGTCCACCAGAGATTTTTGATGGAATTCCAAGATTTCGCCCTAAACAAGTGCTACTTTGAGGCCTATGACAAGTGATTCTTAGAAAAACTCTCTAATGGTCCACTTCTTCAAATTTAGGTTCTCTAGGGTGAGGCATTTGATTCACAACCGCAAAAAAGTCTAGCTCGATTCTATAGCCGGATTGGAAACTTCTGTTTCTTTTGAGTTCATTGAAATCAGCCCGGCCTCTCTATTGTCACATCTAGAAATATATATTAATGGGTGGGGAACGCAATGTAATTGATCCTACCAACATCTAACCTATCCACCCTAACTTCCTATGTACCTTTCTTGTCGTTCCCCATCTTATTTCAGTAATTAGGTCCACCAGAGATTTTCGATGGAATTCCAAGATTTCGCCCTAAACAAGTGCTACTTTGAGGCCTATGACAAGTGATTCTTAGAAAAACTCTCTAATGGTCCACTTATTCAAATTTAGGTTCTCTAGGGTTAGGCATTTGATTCACAACCGCAAAAAAAGTCTAGCTCGATTCTATAGCGGGATTGGAAACTTCTCTTTGTTTTGAGTTCGCGCTGAAATTACCGCCGCAGCCTCTCTATTGTCACATCCAGAAACATATATCAACGGTTGGGGAACGCAATGTAATTGATCCTACCAACATGTAACCTATCCACCCTAACTTCCTATGCACCTTTAGTGTCGTTCCCTTCTTATTTCAAAGACGTAGGTCCACCCCCGAGATTTTCGATGGTATTCCAAGATTTCACCCTAAACAAGTGCTACTTTGAGGCCTATGATAAGTGATTCTTAGAAAAACTCTCTAATGGTCCACTTATTCAAATTTAGGTTCTCTAGGGTTAGGCATTTGATTCACAACCGTGAAAAAGTCTAGCTCGATTCTATAGCAGGATTGGAATCTTCTCTTTGTTTTGAGTTCGCTGAAATTACCGCCAGCAGTCTCAATTGTCACATCTAGAAACATATATCAACGGTTGGGCAACGCATTGTAATTGATCCTACCAACATGTAACCTATCCACCCTAACTTCCTATGTACCTTTCTTGTCATTCCCCTTCTTATTTCAGTAATTAGGTCCACAAGAGATTTTTGATGGAATTCCAAGATTTCGCCCTAAACAAGTGCTACTTTGAGGCCTATGACAAGTGATTCTTAGAAAAACTCTCTAATGGTCCACTTCTTCAAATTTAGGTTCTCTAGGGTGAGGCATTTGATTCACAACCGCGAAAAAGTTCTAGCCTCGATTTATAGCCGGATTGGAAACTTCTCTTTCTTTTGAGTTCGCGCTGAAATCAGCGCCCGGTGAGTCTCTATTGTCACATCCAAAAACATATATTAGCGGTTGGGGAACGCCGTGTAATTGATCCTACCAACATCTAACCTATCAACCCTAACTTCCTATGCACCTTTCGTGTCGTTCCCCTTCTTATTTCAGTACATAGGTCCACGGAGAGATTTTCTATGGAATTCCAAAGATTTAAGCCCCTAAACAAGTGCTACTTTGAGGCCTATGACAAGTGATTCTTAGAAAAACTCTCTAATGGTCTACTTATTCAAATTAAGGTTCTCTAGGG